>OMKN01065772.1:0-16200 GCA_900302345.1 Melanonus zugmayeri
ACTTGTTCAGACAAGCTTTTTATTAGTACTGGGTGTCCTTTTTATTTTCTTTCTCTCCCCATGTTTTTACCGCTGTATGTATATGCCTGTTCCTGTTCTTTTATCATTGTATGGTTTGATGTATTGTGATTTTTGTTGTCATGCATCCTTTCTGTTAAGCACTTTGTAACTTTTTGTTTGAAAAGCTGCTATATAAATAAAGCCTTAGTTACTTACTTACTTAAATCAGTTAATCCTGAAGGGATTTGTGTAATAAACATGGCCGACGCACAGGGGTCTGTGTACACATGAATGGATCAACAACAGATTCCTATGCTCTTTCCACAATCCTTCCCCAAGCTTCTATGTCCTCACAGTTTATTGCTGAGTGATGGAGCGATAGTTGCATGATGGAGTAGATGGTTATTGACATTGACAGAATGACACATCGATAGTTCTCACTGGCTGTCGGCTCTTATCAATAGAGGAAACGATAAAGGAAGAAATGTCAATAGATCGGCTAATTTTGGAGATTGTACATTAGGGGTCATATGTTTTTCAAATGGCTTTGTAATATCAGTGTCTCAGCTCAACATCTATCTCAGTCAAGATGCTCTTTTCTAATCCAAAAAATATTTTAATCTCTGAAGCTCATTGCTGAATCTCTCATGTTAAAAAAAGTGGTGCATAAAACAACTTTTTCATTCCTGTTCCTTGTAAATGAACAGGAGGCATCGTCTTGAATCTTCACAGTTCATGACATTGGTCAGAGCAGTGCTTCTGACCAATGTCATGAACAGTAAAGTTTTGACGCTTTATATCAAAATGTAATCCAGAATTTTGGCCACTCACTAGAAATTCATATCTTTTTTTTTTCAACTGTATTGCGTTAATACAGTTGTTTACCTTTTAGGGTTTCAAAGAAGAATCTCTTGGCCTCATAACAAAGGGAGAACTGGCACGTATCCTAGCATGGGGCTCGGCTCTGGTTTAATCAGAGGAGAGATCCTTCCAGCACGTAGCCCACGTACACCACCTTCAGCGACGACCATCCCTCACTGTTCACAAAACACTAGAGACTTCCAGATAGGAGTTGTAATTGAATTGAATCCCAGGGGGTGACTTAAAACTATTAAGACATCAGAGAGAATTTTTATCAGCATTTCTTCAGTATAGCAACAGCAACTCTTCATCAAATACTAGTGCAAAAAAAAAAAAATAGCACGGAAATACTGTGCGCTAAGCAGATAAGATGCAGATCATTTATTTTCCCTGAAGAGCCGTGAAAGAAGAAAAGTGCACGTTATCAAAATATGTATTATTATCATTATTTATTTGACATGCATTGTCTGGTGCCAAGTGTGCCTGTAGATCGTAGAACATCCGACCAGTCGATCGTTCTCCCGCTCTCCTGCTTCTACTGCATCTCATCAAACTGTAAATAATATCCTCTTCAAACCCCCGAATGGGTTTCTTATTCTGTCTTTGGTCCGGGTCAAATACAAGTCTATTTATTTTCTCTGAGCGACAGGCGGCCATTGCTCATTTCCCTGACTGCCGCTGATGATCTCAGTCCTGGTGTCTTGGATTGAAAGTTTTAAATGGCACAGAAGCTGAGACCATGGCGATGCTTTTAAAAATGCTTTGATGATTTGTATGCTTTATCTGACTGTTGTCAAGGTCAGTGCTCGGGAAAGGTCTGCGGAGAACCTTTATGCACGCCTCCATTTAGCTTTTTCCCACAGGATTTGTAAAAATATAATTACCCATCGCCGCCTCAGACTGCCGCATTCATCAAAAAGCACTTGTGCAGGCATTTATTCAAGTACTCGCTCTCAGATTCCATCTCGGAAAGGTCAAAGAGTGGTATTTTTTTATCTCTGTGACTGTTTAGTTCATTTCATGATGATTAGAGCACAAAAAACCCGTCCTGAGAAAGGCGAAGCAGAGTTCAAATTTCCATTTGAGGAACTTGAATGGGCATTTTGTCCCAATGGGTCAGAGGCTATGTTTGCCTTGTAGTTTGAGCTTATTGTTTCACATTGAAATCTTTCTAAAGAAAATAAATAAAACTAAAAGCTGCACAGTAAATACAAAACAGGATATAAAGGGGAAGAAAAGGGCACAAAATCTGCATTGCTACCACCACCAGACCACCATTCAATTTCTTTTGCCCCTTGTAAAATGCCCAAATCCTGACACTTATCTAAAAACATTATTCTCAAGCCGCAAATCCACTCTATATTTTTTTTAAAGTTATTCGTCTCTTTAGTTGGAAGATCAATTATTATCAATGACATATTCACTACAAAACCCACACAAAGATTTAACAGCCCAAGGCTTACAATGGGGCTTCTGTCTGATAAAAAAAACAAAAAACAATTTCATTAAACTCAACAACTAATGGCCATTATCTCTGTGTTCCATTGCTGTCTGTTGTGATTTGCAAGGAAAATTAGTTCCTCTTGGTTGCTTCAGCCCTGCAATGTAAACACAGAATAACTTTTGTTTCCTTTCTTTTTTTCTCTATCAACCCTCTATGTAGTCATTTAGCAGACACTTTTACCCGGACATACAGAGACTTTGTCATACAGAGGTGTCATTATGAGAACACAGAATCTATCCGCTGGGAGTCAAACACCCTAGACACTAGACTATCCAATCCTCTGTTGTTGTTATAGTCTTGGTCACTTGGTCATCATCAGTTGAGATAGGAGATAGGAGACATGCTGAGAAGAACAAGGGCCCTACTTGGTTCTCCCAGTACCCCAGACTCAGTAGCTCAGACTCCCAGCGACCTCCCTCCCTCCATGGAGATAATGGGGTTCAATCGGACCCCCCTGTGGTTCCCCGGCTCGGATAAAAGAACCTGGCTATATTCGATATACTACTTCAACACCTACCACACAGCTTTCTACAATCCCCCTTGTTTCATATCAACTGCAGCACTACAAATGACTACATTGATAGTAGTCATAGTAGTTTAGTAGCTTATATATTACATAATTGAAGAAGGCAAACCTGCGTTGAAGTTTCCTATGTGAGGGTTTTTCTGTATTATTCAAACAACTTGAGGGGACTAAGAAGGGAATACAAATTTTCAAAACCCCCGGAGCTATTTATTTCCTATGATGGACCATATGGCTACCTCTCAACCTCCTTTTTTTTTTTTTTTTTTTTAACTTTTTTCCCCCCATTTTCTTCTGCTTGCAGCACTTAAACAAGTTGCCGGCTATTATTTTACTGCCTATTATAATGGACACGGCCACAGCAGTCACAAAAGACGAAAACAAAACAAAAGAAAATATAATACCACTGCCGCATTTTTTCCCCCTGCCTCCTTCTGTGGCTCGCTCTCCCAGGCTTCCCATAGGTCTGGCGTTACCACAGAACTCTCAGGGCTTTAATTATCTCAACCAGAATGATCCGACTATCTAAAGTGTGCTCGTTATTATACAGGCAATGCTTTTTTCTTCTTTTTCTTGTACTCTCGTAAATGCCATTACGTAAAAAAACGCCCGCTTGCCATTTTGCAGCGGGTAGATAATGACATTCATCGACGCTTCATTTTTATTTTAGCTATTTATCGCACGATTGCTGCTCCACCCTGAAGGCAGTTGGAGCCCTTGTTTGAGGGTTGAATAGACGCTATGCCATTAAGCTGCTACAGGTGAGAAGTTCCTCCTCGCTGCACACAGAAACCCAGGGAAACAGACGAGGCCATTTGTGTCTGATGGTGTCTTTAATACCCCCACATTTCTATTACAACTCCACCTTTCTATTACAACTCCACATTTGTGTTATAGATCCCTGTTTTGCTTGTCAACCGCTTATCAACATAGAACTTAGATCTTTATGTTTAGTAATTATATACATAGAATTATGTTGTACATAACATAATAATTATGACTTTGTCATTATTTAGCTGAAGAAGTAGTCTTCTGTGCCGGAAGTGTCCTTGTGCAAGACGCCTGACCTTCATCTGTTCCAGCTCAGAAACTGATGGTTGGGGGACAGAGGGTTCATCGGTCCCATTACAGTTGGAGCTGGGAAACGTACTGCGGTGATGCACAGCAGAGCCATACAGTCTCTGTGCACCCTTGGTTTAATGGCTGTGGTGCTGCTGAAAGGTTTACACTTGAAGACACAACCCCATCAAACATATTGGTGTAAATAAGCATGGGCAAAGTGTCATTATTCTCTGTTGTCTTTTGTATTGTATATGTATATATTGTATAAGTATACATTGTATAGGGAACAACAGCTCTCTCAAATGTCAAATGAAACCGGTTCTTACATACGAAGGCAAAGCGCCAGCCAAACTCACAGTAACAAGCAGGCAGAGGCCAGTGGAAAACTGGACTCATTCAGCGGGAAAACGCTATACCTACCGGTGAATAATGCATATTGTAAGCACACTGCTCTGGCACACTGCTCTGGAACATTCCAGGAGTTTTTTTTTTTTACTATTTACTATTTCATGTAGGCTACCATACGAGAGGGAGGGGAGTGGGATCATGAGATTTTTTTTTGTCAGACGTAGACCCTCTATGAGCGTTGAAAATGCATCAAGACCAGGGCCTTTTGTCTTGGTTTTCATCCGATAGCGGTGAGCATGGTAGACACACAGCCAGCTGGTATCTCCATGTGGTCCCATTCCAGTCCACTGACCGCAGAATATGGAGAGAAGCTAAATATATTGATCAAATGCAGCCAATAATTCAGGAGGAATGCTGTTCCTCCTGAATGATCACACACACACGCACACCCCATGGATAATACGAATGCATTTTACAGAGTGTATGTAGCAGACATGGGTTTCACTGTCCTGCACCTCGATGCGAGTTGCTGTGACATTTTTTAAAACAATGGCAGATGGTCCAGGATTACAGCTGTTCTGTGCTTGTGTGAAGTGTGATGGCACTTCAGTGACACCAGAAGTGTTGACTCATCCCTGACTTTAATCAGATGCACATAAACAATGTCTCACACCTCCATCGTGTGAATTAAAATTCATGCTTTATCATTCTGAAGCGTGCGTTGGCGTTAGTAATAGCTGGCAAAAAAAACTTACTTGGTGCGGTGGAAATTTAGTATTGGACGAGAATTGAGATACCTACATCTAGATACTAAGATTAATTGAATGGCCTCTGTTATTATGGGTTACATTTTACCTGGGTACTTCATATAGAGTTAACATTATTCAGGTATTCTATACTAAGTGCTAAAGGTCAACAAATGGTTGAAATCAGTATTCTGTGTCTCGGTCTGTAGGACAAATCAAGCAAGGGCAGTAATTTCAAGAGGGAGGATTTTTCTATATCTATTTCCATACCTGTTTTATAGGATTATATAGAAACCTGTTTTACACGGGGAAGGGGAGGGGTGTACCGGGCACTGTGACCGCTATTCAAATGAAAAAAATAAATCAGGGAGACGTAATAAAGAGCCAAATGAAATAGCAGCGGAATGCAGCACAAATTGTTTAGTTTAAGCCAGTGGATCTGTGTCCCAGGGAAGTATCTGTGTAGGATAAACCGAGATGCAGACTGCATGCAAAGCAGCCTCACAGCATGGGGCCCGGCGCGCGCCTCGTAAACCACTACATTCAATTGCCACGACAAGATGCATTGGCAATCACAGTCTAATCGTGGAAATACTGGTCACATTTATCAATCCTCGTTTTCCTCGGCTATACCTTCTAAATGCCGGGGCCAAACTTGGTCCTGCTTGATGAAGGGGATATTGTGTTAGCCACAGCCGGGCAAGTGTGTGTGAAAGTGTGTGTGTGTGTGTGTGTGTGTGTGTGTGTGTGTGTGTTTGCACGTGTGTGCACGATTCAATTCTCTCCATCCCCTCATTTTAATGGCATGTGAAGGAAGCCGATTCCAATCCTCTCTTCTCACACCTTGCTGCCGAATGCACTACTGGATGGAGACGGAGTGTGCTAAAATATTTATGGGATGTGTGGATGTATGTGAAGGTCTGCCCTCCGGCTCTGTGTCAGACGTTTAAGTCTAACTGGCAGGAAAGTGTGGACCAGGAGAGGGCAGGGAACGGAGGTTTGTACTTTTAAATAAAAGTCACGGGGGAAAGTGTCGACATTCGTTAGACGGAACTAAATATGGTGTCTAAGGTCACCTTTGATGGAAGAAGGAAAATTAAATTATCCCCTGTGAATATGAATGTCGTTAAGGCCATCAAGCATATTTTAAATTAATCAAAATTAATCACATTTACATTCAGTGGGCTCTTTGCATCCAAAGTGACTTCCAGGTGAGGCTGAGAGCAATCAAAGCGCACGGTTAAGTGCTTCATGAGCAAGTTTCCAAAAACTACTCGACATAGAGTGCAGAGTAGCTGTCAGAATCAGAAGCAAGGGTTCGTGTTTTTCAATGAGTCGGTGCTACAAAAATGGAAAAGTTTTCTAGGCCCACTACAAGTGCTACAGCAATGACATGGGCAAGTCAGAAAAGAGTTAGACGCCAGTAGAAACAAAACCAAAAAACTTTGTAGTTTTGACTTTGCCTTCCTGATGGCAATAACATTATTATTAATATCATTATGCCTACTTTGTTCTACACTTTGGGTTTTATGTCTATGAAACAGTCAAGTGTCAGACCATAAAACTGCAGCATCTCATCTGCATCTCCATTATGGCACCCTTTGCACCCCTGGAAGAAGGGATCCCTCTTCCTGAGGTCCTTCTCAAAGTTTCTTCCTTGATATAATAATAATGAGGCCTGTGAAGCCCTTTTGAGACACTAACTGTGATTAAGATCAAATCACTCAAGTAAACAAAAAAGGTATCTGATGGAGTATCAAAATATAATACGATTCCTTAAATTATATGTAGTGGCCTTTAGGCAACCTTTACAAAGTGCTTGCGTATAAAACTAACCTTGCAGAAAAAAATAAGTGTTGTCCATGAGGTGTGAGAAACTTGGTAATGATGAACAGTTGAGGGCAGTGTCTGTGGCAGCGCGTTGAACTATCACCTGCCATGTCTCATTATCGCTGCCCCGCTAATGGAGGTAGGAGACAAATAATTCATCTGACCCCACAGTGACAAAAGCAGGTCTGAGGTCAGACACGCAGACACACACACACATACATACACATATACACACACACACACACACACACACATACACATATGCACATACAGCAGGTCTGAGGTCAGACACGCAGACATATATGCACACGCACACATACACACACACACACACATATACGCACGCACACACACATACATACACATACATACACATACTCACATACAGCAGGTCTGAGGTCAGACACACAGACATACACACGCATACATACACACATACATACATACCTACATACATACATACATACATTCATATACACACACACACACACACAGTCATAATGCATATTGGCGATGGGTAAGGGTCTCAAAGTAACCAAGTTTGGATAACTGTGATGGGAGCTACTGGGGGGACTTGGTGTAGTGTTGACAGTATTCTTTGTTCATTTTTTAGTTGACTTGTTATTAAATGATGATAGTGAGCAAGCTGAGGCGTAGAGACATGCGGGAGGAAGAAAAAAAGAGTAGTTCCAACATCTCTCTGATACATCCAATCAGACCCATGTAAAACAAGACAAACAGACAATGGGGTTGTTTTTCCCTATGCCTGCCAAACCACGGGTGTTGATCTTTACATGATGATCAGCAACACACTGTGCAGCGGTAGGAATTAATGACCTAGCGCCCAAGCATTCTCAACACGCCGCCAAAAATGTGAATGTTCCCCTTTACACAGGCGGAAGCATTTGGTCGCATGCTCGAAAGCCTCTGTGCATGACAGAAGAAAGGTAACCATGGCAAATCTCAATGCCACCCAGCCAGACACATCAAAATGGGCTTTCTCCGACTGTTTCATCATCCCATTCACTTGCTATTATGATGAAAGAGAGGAAGAGAGAAACCATTAGACGAGACATAACCGGAAAACATCAGTACAGCCGCTGTTCTGTTCTGTAGTGTTGCCCCCCCCCCACGAGCTCACATCCATGTCTCTTCATGCAGGTCACAGATGTTGGTTTCACAGCAGAAATATACCTCAATAGAATAGTAGTACCAGAGATATCAGAGCACAGTTACAAAAAAAGGAAATCCATACCAAATTACAATTAAATACACACACACACTCTAAGCTATCCTACCCTAAGCCTAAAAGCCAGTTAGACTTTGGTATGATCGACTCCGTACCTCCATGTTCGCTCCCATCTAGACGGCTCACTTGACATCATCCAGAATTACGAAACAACCACATAGGACAATTCCCTTTCCTGTTTTTTTCCCGCCCAAACAGTCGCGGCGCCCGCCGACCAACATTTCCTCTCTGCTTGAACTCTGTAAGGATACATAAGGCATCACGCAATTGAGAATCTCATTGTAAACAGCAACAATACCACATGGAATCTAACACCACAACACCACAACACTATCCATTATGTAGACCTTGACCATGATACACATTATTTGTACTATCCACACTATTTTTTATATAATTTGTGGTAAACTCTCACCTTTTGCAGATTTTGTCTAACCAAAAATAAAGCACTTCACTTTGCTAATTAGGTGAATCTGTCTTTGAGCTGAAGCAGTTTTGTATATCCGTGTTATCTGTGTATTGTGCATCAAAACATTTTCATTTTCGTGGGCAATTGAATATCTCCCACCACTAACCATGTTGTGCTTTTGAAAGTGGCCGTATATTTAAATTGCTTTTGGTTTGATACGAACAAGACTGCACGCATTGAATTATTGGAGTGGTTTTATATTCATAAAATGCGTCGTATATAATAGCGTTCACTTATTTTCACAGTTTAACAGACAATTTACTGTGGCAATTTCCACACAATGATACTATTGTACTGTATCCGTCTGTCAGAGTATGTATGCGTGTGTGTTTGTGTGTGTGTCATGTTTGGAGCCAAAAGCAATCTAATGCTAATAAGGCTGATTTGAATATGCTAATGAGCGGCACAATGCTTCTATTGGGTGATTTGCATTCAATTAGATCAGATGGTAGTCAATGGTATTTGTATGTAATCTGTTGATATAGTCAAGTGATATTGGTGAGTGAGACAAAGAGTGAAAGACGGAGAGAGTGTGGAGAGAGTAGTGGGTCATTTTGAACTCCATGATTAATACATCTGTCCAGCGTTTGGTACTCAACGCACACACAATGTACCAAAAGCTTCGGAATGGCAGTCGACCACCGCCGGCACGACACGATATTAAGCTGAATCTAGTTCACAGAGATCCTCGAACGCCGCAGGGCTGCTTACTCCTCCTCGACGTGCAGGATGCTCGCCGTCTTCAGCAGTATTCAAGGCGCTTTAGCCTCACCTGACCTTGTCAAGACGATCATTTGACTGAACTCCGTCCAAAAAACGGTGTCAACAGACTCGACTGTCGTGAGGAATGGCGAGCGGCCTCGCACAGGGAGGAGGCGGAGGGGAGGTGAGGGTTTTAAGCCGGGAGGATGAAGGAGTTGAGCCCCCTAGCCTCAGGTGGTGCTGCTGGGAGCTCCACTCGCTATCTTGATGAATAAAACCCTGTATAGGTTGTTTTTAATAGTAATTATCATGATGAATAAAACACTGTATAGGTTGTTTTTAATAGTAATTATCATGATGAATAAAACCCTGTATAGGTTGTTTTTAATAGTAATTATCATGATGAATAAAACACTGTATAGGTTGTTTTTAATAGTAATTATCATGATGAATAAAACCCTGTATAGGTTGTTTTTAATAGTAATTATCATGATGAATAAAACACTGTATAGGTTGTTTTTAATAGTAATTATCATGATGAATAAAACCCTGTATAGGTTGTTTTTAATAGTAATTATCATGATGAATAAAACGCTGTATAGGTTGTTTTTAATAGTAATTATCATGATGAATAAAACCCTGTATAGGTTGTTTTTAATAGTAATTATCATGATGAATAAAACACTGTATAGGTCGTTTTTAATAGTAATTATCTGGATGAATAAAACCCTTTTATATTAAGTTTTAACCATGATCTATTAGGATTCAAAGCAAGGAGAGGTGCATTTTTTGATGCTATGTTCCTTACTCTGTAATCTGTAGCTAAATGAATGCAGCACACAGGTGTTTTTCACAATGTGGGTCCTTTCACATGAGTTTCCAGTTGTGTGATGGCAGAGATCTTCAGAGCCTCCATCGGTCTCCATTATGCTGCAGGCAGTGTCCGTTATTCCACTGATGAATACAGAATGGCTGCTGAGAACCAGACCGTCTCAACGCACATCTGCGATATAAACTCAGAAACAAACAAACACACACACACACACACCCAGTAGCTAACACTAGGCTGGGCTCATATGAAGACAGTGTTAGCAGCCAAATGGTGGCTGTTTTCCCTCAACCTCTGCATCATTTTCTTGGGAGGGGACCGTCTCGGTCTGCCATGATGACCACATGGAAAACATGATTTAGTTGGGTGTTTTTTCATTCGCAGAACATGTCTTTCTTGTTTACGCCCAGGCCCGAAGCGTTGCCCAGGGAAATAGTTGTAGTTTTAAAAACTATCTCCCGAAGCATTTCTTCCTTCGCTGAAAGTCTTGTTGTGCTGCTGTGTCGCGGAGAAGGGTTCAAGGACTCTGAGCCGCAGCGATGTACCGAAGGGAATTAAATTACCTGAGACGTCGTCACTAAACAGAGAAACAAACCCAACTGTAAAAGCACACGGCTGACAGTGTGCTGCATTGTTCATCGGTGGTCTTTGTTTGGTCTTTATTCGTACAAATACATGCTTTTACAAACAACAAACGACCTATTGCTACCCAGCAATATGCTTGAGCAAAAGCAATTGAAACAGAATAAATCCCTCAGTAAAATGACTTTTTTGGGGGAAGTTATACAAATGAAATAATAGTAGGACAAATCAGTTTTATTTACTGGCCTCAATAAGCAACCCGAAAACAACCCTAATCTCACACTAACACACATGCAGATGCATCCATATGAAAACACTGTGAACTGTGAAAAAGGCCCTGCCTGCCTCTCTCTCTCTCTCTCTCTCTCGCTCTCTTTCTCTCTCGTTCGCCCATTCGAGCCGCTAATGACAGTCGGCCGCATGGACCTTAACCCGGTCGTCCATTGACCTTGTGTTTACATATATGTGTGTGGTGTACGGTCGTACACCCTGTAGCTTGTTTATCTAATTATAATATTCTGGTATGATTGTAGAGTTGTATTTCTTGTGTATAAAGTAGAATTTTTTGGTAATAGGGATGTGAAGATATTATAGATTAGTTTAGTATTAGATGTGTAAGCAATGTTGACTAGTTCCCATTACTGAATTCTGCTTATTGTCATGTATCTCTGTAGATCCTCTTTCTGTTCTTCTTGACTTGAGCCCCTCCTCCTCCTCCTCCTCCTCCTAGTGCCCGACTGCTCCCTTCATTCCTCCCTCTAGTCCACTGAAGTAGTTTACTGTTGGAAGCCCGAAGCCGCTCTGTCTGGACCGCCTGTATGACGGGCCGTCCCGCTGCGCCCACGGCCGCCTACCGAGACCAAAACAGAGAAGAATAGAGAGCGAACGACTTCATTGTGTGTTAAATGGACGACATCAGGGCCTCGGTGACGACGTGAAAACATCTCTGAAGGCTTTGGTCCGGGTGCAATCAGGCGCCTCTTTCATAACGGTCACATTTTGATCGATGGTTATATTTGTTGCCTTCACCTTACAATCTTTAAAGTTTGGAGGAAAAAAAATTTAATTACCAAAGTAGACGAATAAACAGAATAGGTTCAAACCTCAATGTCTGCAGTTTACCTTAATCACATTTTAAGGATGCCTACATGTAGAGATCTCGACCCGCTGCTTAATGACATTTATACCACAGCGTTGTTAAATACTTGATCCTGATTGGTCAATAACGTTCCAAGGGTGTGCATTTTTGTTCAATGACGGGACGCCTCACAGTTCTGCATCAATGCTCTACAAATCCAACATTAACAACGCTCAAACACCTATCGACCAGATGTTTTCTTGACAACGCGTAAGGCATTGGCTAAATAGTAAAAGGTATTTCTCTTGTCCTGGTCCGTGTCTGGATAGCATGACGTCACCCAGACAGATATTGACAGCTCTCCTTATGGCCTTTGGTGCTAAGCAAAGGTTTTTTTTCCTGACAGTCCATTATTCTTTTCCCTATGACCTGCAGTTTTGGAGGCTCCAAAGGATAATTTCTCTTTCATGTAAACTGCTTGGAGGGGGAAAAAGAGGGACGAAGGACAAACAGGAACCTCGGTGACTTCCTTTGTCTTGACTCCATGACTTGCTGATGTGGCTTAACAGTGGGGGAAGGTCTTGTCTTAAGGTTGCAGCCATTTAAGGTTGACCTTCAGTAACATCTTCAGCCTCGATCTGCCAAGAATAATCTGTTACATAATATATATGAATAGTTATGATATTATATTCAACTTAATATAATCATGTTACATTGTTATATTAATATAATAAAACATGACCTTGATAACTATGTGAAGTCTGAACACAGTTTTTTGGTGAAGGACTGCAGTTTAGCCTCATGAGACCATCCTGATATTAACATTTGATCAGTCTGGCCTCGGCTGGGCCGCAATTGATTTAAAATATGGCCGCTGCCTTACGTTGTTCAAAAAACCGCAGCCAATCAGAGTGATGCTCGTGAACTTGCCAAATCCGGTTGGAAGTAAAGCGAAAACACATTGTTATCTGAGAAAAGCCTTCCGTGCAGATTTCTGTTAATCTTTTAACATTGTTATTCTATTTCTATTCGTCCCCTTTAGTATTTGTACCCTCTATTAGTTTCGGATAATAACGGTTTTGATTGCTACATTTTCCTTGGGCGCCGCCATTGTTTTTTTAATTTGGCAGACGGCGGCGCTCCTTGTTCTTCATGAACTGAAACTCCCTCCCCTGAGCGCTGATTGGTCCTGGCGTTTTGCAATTTTAGGAAAACGCTTTCAACGGGATTGAGGCCAGACCGATCTCCAGAGAAAAACAGAATGTGAACTTCTGTGATCGGGATGGTCTCTCAGTTTGCACAAATTCAGTAGAATCACCCATATGTTTGATATGAGAGAGAGAGATAGAGAGAGAGAGAGAGAGATGAAGAGCCTTTTTAGGCATCTTAGGAAGCATTTCATGGAAACACATCATCCTTGTGCTGACGCTCCACTTCCATCAAATAGAGAGAGAGAGAGAGAGAGAGAGAGAGGTTGGTTTCACTGAGGTAAACTAACCTGTGATTTGGGATTTGATGGTTGAAAGGTTTGTTGGTTGGGATCAGTTGGGAAAGAGGGTTCAGAGGAGTGGGGAGCAGGTGAAACAGACGGAAAGAGTTGAAGAGACTGAAAGCGTGGAGCTCCTCACCTGTAACCTTTTTTTTGTTGTTTACTTCATTTTATTCACTATATTTTAGTTTCTGATTATTTGACCTTTGTTGATGCCATGTGTAGCAGTTTTGACATTTCCTAGCTCAAGACAAACAGTTAGATAGACAGATAGACAGAAAGACTGACGGACGTGCAGACAGGTGCATAACTAGACAGGTAGGACTTTAAATCCTTTCAATCTACCATCTTTAAAACAGTGTGTTCTGTTAGCGTTGTTCCCATCCTTCCATCCGGATGGAGAGGCAGAGGATGGAGGACGCCCGCCCAGCAGAGGGGTGAGATGATCCTGAGGTAACGCCGCCCTGCGGGGTCCTGGAGACGGGGTGGACAACACGACCCGTCCGCCTTTGGTCCATCCTGCAGTACAAGCAGTGCTTTCTTATCTTATCGTAGATGTTCAGACTTGCAGTGTACGCATCCCTTATCCCTAATAATAACCATTATTATATTATTATCTTATTATCCCTATGATAATAATGAGAAGAACCACACGGTGCATGTGCCCAGTCTGTGGACTCAGAAACAAGAGTAGCATAGACACACTGAACGGCACATCTAAATGTGTTGGTATGATTTGCGTTCATCAAATCCATCTTCAGCTGTTGTTTATTTCTAAACTCAACATTTGCCAAAAACATAAAAGAGACATCAGCTCATCGGCTTCAGTTTTGCTAATTGTAATCTCAATGATGATTTAAGGACAAATCTACAGCACAGAACACCTCGGCGGTGGTTTTGTTTTTTTCCTCCGGTTAAGATCGCGTGCAGCCGGCTGAACACAGACGGCGGCCACCAGCTGGGAGAACCCCTGAAGGAACCGTTCCATCAGCGGTGACATGAAGCACCTGTTCGTTCCGTCTGAGCTATCGCCTCATTCTGACTGGAGGAACGGTTCAAGTTTAGCTCCCGGCTCTCCTAACTATACCTGCTCATCCGTCCCTTTCCGATGCACCTTGCATGAATTTCCAAAATGGTCAAGTTTTAAAATAACTCCTGGGGGGAATATAATATAACGGGGAATCGGACTTGGTGAGATTGATGGCACCGGTCATGGTGTGGCGTTGCCTCTCATTTGTCATTAGTTTAAACAGACGTTAATGGTCGCCACCATCTGGTCCACCCTCGCTCCCCTTCTACGGGTCAGCTGACCACAGCAAAGGTCTCAACCTTGAATCCACAACCCTGCTCATGAACCCCGAGGCAGCTCACCTGTGATTAATACCTGTCCACCTGCTCTCTCCATCTCCCTCCGTGGGGATTCTTCTCCTCCTCGCGCTTCTCATCTGGTTCCCTGATCCCTGCACCCGCCCCTGGGAGCGGAGGCGGCCGTGGGCCCGGTTTAAAGGGCGGTTGATGGCCACGCCCCGCGTCCGTGATGACGGCACCCGATGGGTCCTCTCCTGTGTGGAGATCTTTGATTTGTCTCCTTCTGATCATCTCAACTTTTGGTCGACTGGGCATTTTTTGCGCGTTTCTTGTCTGAACACACATTTTCACATCATCATGTAGGCCTAGCCCAGGCCAGACTTGTTAATTAGATTTTTGGTTTGTCGTATAATGTGACATGATTGATATTCTATCTTGTTTGCAAAAAAGAAAGTAAGCAGTCAGGGGTACAGTGTCCGACTTTGTACCTTCAAACATTTACCCTTATTACCTTGAGCACAGAACCACTGGCAGACTTCACATCATTCATCTGCTGCATGTGCACTTCCAACGAGTTCACCCTACGCACCCACATTGCCCCCCCACTGGAGAATGTGTGTGAAAGACTGTTTCCTGACTCCTACGACGCGAGGAGATGCCATGACGGGAGGTCTCCGAGTCTTTTAGATGTGGAGGTCTCAGATGTGGATCCTTTGAGTTGGATGTGTCACATGGCATTTCCCTGTGCTCCACCACCACACACACACACACACACACACACACACACTACACCGCATGCACACACACAGTAATAACTCACTTCAAACATCAATAGGTTTAACAACCTGCACCTGTGCGTCTGTGCATATGCCTGTGTGTGTGTGTGTGTTTCTGTGCATCTGTGCATATGCCTGTGTGTGTGTGTGTTTCTGTGCGTCTGTGCATATGCCTGTGTGTGTGTGTGTTTCTGTGAGTCTGTGCATATGCCTGTGTGTGTGTGTGTGTGCATACATGCCTGCGTGTGCATGTGCTCGTGTGTGTGTGTATAATGGAACATTCACCTGCACATAATGGGTAGCGCACATGGAAAAGCCATGTGACACATTAAAGTCCAAACGCTCCACATCACAGACGTTTAATGGTTGCACTCCGGTCGTATTCCCTCTTCTGTAGACTGTAGAGCTGACTTTTAATTTCAAACCTTGATGCATATTCTCTGATTTCTGTAGTTAACTGTGAAAAATCACAAATCTGCTGTGCTAAAGGTGTCATTTACACGTGACAACCTCCACCTGTGCTACAGAGGCATAAATAGGAGCGGGAGGGGCTTACATGAGCGCGTTTCACTCCATCTCCGTCTGTAGATCCTGCCTGACGTGATCTTTCATCAACGTTTCCCATGGTGCCACTCCACCAGGGGGGTGTCAGATGCAGTCTGCTCGCTCGCCCCCCAACCATCTCTCTGTCTCTCTCTCTCGCTTTCTCTCTCTCCCTCTCGCTCTCTCCCCCCTCTCTCTCTCTATCCATCTCTCTCTCTCTCGCTTTCCCTCTCTCCCTCTCTCTCTCTCTCTATCCATCTCTCTCTCCCGCTCTCTCTCCCCATCTCTCTCCCCCCACCAC
>OMKN01065782.1:0-17570 GCA_900302345.1 Melanonus zugmayeri
AAGGTACTGTACTTTAGTTTTTATGCAAGTATTTTTTAGCCTTTTACTTCGCTACATTTGCCATTTACACCTTTGTTACAACTAGTCTATTATCATATGCATTTTGCCTGCATTGACGAAATGAGCTGTCATGTGTGCGCGTGGTTTATGTAACTCAAATCCAGTACTGCACAGACACTATGCCACTGGTGGCCGTGTTGGTAGAAATACTTTCACTTCCATTAAAAGGCATCATCTGAAGTCAATGTTTAATGTTTAGTCAAGGTACAGTAAAGGGAAGCAAAATTATGCCTACTTCTGTCTCTGGTGTGGGGGAAACAGCCTACTTGAACTGGATACGTCACGTTTCAAAATTCCCCCCCCCTCCACTCCCCCCTCCTGTCAGCTACCAACACAAATAGAATGTACTTTGTGGGCTCTCTAAAAACAACTTTCCCTTTCCATGTCCATCACAGAGGGTAGGGGAGGGGAATGAGGACGGAGAAGGGAGCGGGAACATTTGTATGTTTGGGTGCCAATGCAAAAGGCATCAATTGGTTGATGATAGACTTTCCCCATTTCATTATCTCTCTTTTTTTTTTACTATCCAGTTATTTTATTTGTTTATCGACAATGGGTATAAACACAGAAGAGTAAATTAATACATACAGCACCGATCTATTCAGGGACAAAGCTCTGAGCTTGCCAAGTTAGCATGACAAAAAGAAAAATACCTTCACATCAGGGGCTTTGAAGTGACGGCTATGGTCTAAAATGAGCTCAAGGGAATGGCTTTATCATGCATCCCAAGCCCTGATGTTGACAATTAGCATTAGACTACATGGATGTCATGCTTTACACCATGGCACAAATCCTAAACCATTAAGGAGACTCTCTTCATATAAATTGCATGGTGTCTGCCCAATAATAGAGAACAACACTCAAGGCAGAGATAGTTACCTCCTGATGACCTCTAACAAGCCCATATTTGGCCTTTATTTAAACACAACAATATGAGTTATTTCACAGTTATAAACACAGGAAAAAAAAGCTATTGACACCTCTGGGAGTCAAGAGCCAAGTACTGAACCTGTTAGTCCAAAAAGAACAACAGAACTGTGAAACCTAATTTGTCTGGCTTTCGCGCAGGTTCTTCAACAACAATAAATCACAGCTAACTTAAGCTTATTTGCATAAGCAATTTGCTTAGCTGCCATTCTTCCCAGAGGTGTTTTTGAGACGCAACCAGATTGCATCGCAATTACTTTTATTTTCACAGACTTTTACTTAGCTCTACATTACACAACACGGTATAAGGTTGAGCATAATGCATTTTTTTGCTAATATGGATACTATTTGATTATTATTTACCCTCGTCCTAATGCAATATTCACACACTGGGGGCTACTATAGCTGGTTATGTAAAGTGGATGTCACATTGAATCAATTCTAGTGTGTAGCCGGTGGTTGACCTCTAACCTCCCAGCTGCTTGGATTCATGATACTCATCCACTTTTGCTGACACATAAAACCATATGTGTACCCATTATACAGTATACCGTCTTCATAGGTTATGCACAGATACCAATAGTCACTGTGTTACCGAGTTTACATACACTGCATTGCTAATGCTAGAAACTAAAGTATAGTATAGTCTAAAGTATAGTGCAAGTACTGTATAGTATACATTTTGTGCTCGGGCACATTTTCTGCCTGCTGTGCTTATTTAGTCGTCATTTAGTAAGAGCCACAGAAGGACTAACAGCACATTTATTGGGTGCATCGCTGCAAACTTTATTGGGTGCGTTACTCCGAAAGAGAGGCAAAGTCCCTTCACAGTATGCAAGGATGTGCACCACAACAAACCAAGCAATTTTCTGTCCTACTCCTAGGCAATTATGCCGGTGGCAATATATACAACATATCCAATACAACATGTGTTTTTATATATACATTTAGCACTCCGTTCAATAACCTTCACAGTCTTACTATAGTGAATGGGCCACGTTTACTACGGTGGTACCACACTGTAAAAATGACTTTGGAGGGACGACATGGAGCTCAATTGAACATTCGCTGAGGCAGCCAAAAAAGGGCTTAAGCCTTTCACCCTCTCACCTAAACCTTCTTATGCACGCACGGACACACGCACGTACGCACGCACACACACACACTTCATTCTCATGCCTCTTCGCTCATTGATTTCCTGTGCCGATATAGGAGTTAATTAAAAGAGATTGGGGCGTACAGCACAAGGGCCTGCTTCGTGTAAAATCCAGCATTTTGAAACTAAACACCAAAACTGCAGCAGATTGGTGGAACCTAATTATACAGCAGATGGTTCCAGTATTGACTCCAACAAATACATGAAACAGACAAAGACAGACACACTATCACACAAGACAAACAACACATGAAAAAACAGGTTGAAGAATACAAAGTTGAAACAAGGTTGGAGAAGAGAAATGTAAGGCCAAACTCCCACACGTCTGCCATCGCACAGCGACAGACATTGGCCACAGGTGTGTCTCTATCACCGTTTCTTTGTTGTTGGGTTTTTTCCCACCATGAATCCCCCTGTGTGTGTCTAGCATGGCACAGCTAGGGTCTGTGTAATTACAAGACAAACAAACTGGGCACCAGTATGAACAGAGGTTGGCCCTCGGGGACGCCCAGGATGTGCTCAGAGCCTAATCCATCTCAGTTAAGACCCACTTTACAATTTACGGCTGTTTGCTCAGGTCCACACATCAATCACTTGATAAATACAGATTTTCTCTCCCCAGACTATGACTAGATTGGTAAAGGTCCATCAAGAGAAGTAAACATATAAAGTATAAAGATGAGTTTGTATCATGACCATGACCTTTGCAGAAAGGTCGTATGACAGGTTGGACTTGTGAGTATTGGTTGAACATGTTAATGAAGGAATCAGACATGAGTGACAGTGAATTTGGTTAATTCAATTATACAGCTGCAGTGAGTGCAGTTACAGAGCATGACTGGCTTCTCAACATTGGTATGGCATGGCCTCTTAGCTATAAGCTTATCATTAGCATATACAGCTGACCAAATAGTGTGCTTGTAATCAATTGCCAATAACCACCTTTCCCACCTGGCTGTTTACAAGCCATTGTAAAACCTCAAACATTTATTTTTGCTTAATTTATTGTTCAGGTTTTTATTCTAAAAGTAGACATTTTTCAACTTAAATTTCCCAAGACTCCTAGTTTGACCTTAACATAAAATGTTAAGGTCAAGCAAATACAGCCTCATAAAAACAGTCAACGTTTATTTTGATGGATTAGAATGAATGAAGTTATCGCATATTGCAGTCGTTCATCAGCTGTGGGCAGCCACCCCCTTGGTGTAACACCACACTAGGGAACCATCTGACTGTGCTATCAAAGAGGGCCCACACACATTAGCCGCAATGACCTCAACGCAGAGGCGATGTCACGGATCCTAGTCTGCATGTATCATGTTCAACAGTGACTGACCATCGAGGAACGCCTCCTTTGCTCTAATTTTACTCCTTCCGAGTATGTGTCACGCAGACATAAAACGTATGAGAAAATGGTTCCCAGCAGAGCGCCGCAATCTGTCCTCCAAGTTACAGCATACAGCAATGGTTTGTTATGGAGGCGACACTGGCCTGTCTCTTTGAATCATTAGAACAGTTTAGGCAACTAGCTCGAAAATGTCAAGACCTCCCACCATTAGCCACACAAAGTTAGCGGGACTACGGATGAGAAACCAATCTAGGCTGCGTTTCCCGATACCGGCATACCTTGAGTTTTCGCGAAGGTTTTCAAGAGACACTTTTCAAGGTAGACCTTCCACTTCGCGAGTGTTTCCCGAACTCTACCTTAAGCGGCTGATTTCACGAGTCACTTGAGGTACGACCTTAAGAACGTGAGGTGGAGATGTCCGTCACCGATTGGCTACGCGGACGCGCACACAAAACGTTTCCTGCCGGCCTTTGATAGTATAATGAAGATATATAAAATAAATACATAAATAATATATATACAGCACCGTAACGCAAACATGAGTGGTCCGGACCACTCGTGAAAATCTTCCTTGAAAACCTTCCGTTCACGACACACTTGGCGCTGAGGTACATTTGGGAAACAGCTCGGGAACTCAAGGTATACTTCAAGAGCAATTTCACGACACACTTAGCGCTAAGGTACATTCGGGAAACGCAGCCCTAAACACTGAGAAAAATATCACCCCTTGTTCTAGGCGTGAAGAGCAGTGGTTAAAATAATATTTGTGTTTTTATTGTCGCCCCCCTTCCTAGTCTCTGTGGCGCATGTTGTAAACATTAATGTAAACCTGGTGATGTATTACCTAATACAGCCAGTCATGGGTAATGAAAAACTAACACCAAACACAAAGGTTAACTCAAGTACAGCATAATTAGAAGGCAAATGAGAGAGGCTGTTAGGCGACTTTTCATGTATGTATTCATTGATGATATAGCATCATCTGTGTGCCGGACTGGGCATTCTAACCAGTAACATTAGCGGGCACCATCCTAAGAAGATGTTGATGAGATAGGGGTGCTACACCTCAGCAAAGCCTGGGATCTCCCTCCTTAATTCCATTGAGATGTCTCGGGAGGTGAAGACGCAGCGTAATGAGTAAGAGCTCCTGCTCACACAGCCTGTCTTCAAACGGCAGAGGTGAGCCTGAGGCTGGGGGAATCCTCACAGAAACCAAACATCCCACTCTATATACTCCCCTGCTTTTTAACCAGCAGCCAAGGAGCAGCCATGGTAGGATGAATTTAAATAGGAAAACATTACGGATCTCAGCTCTGCTCAAGCGAAATATCTCCCACAATCTGCTTCCTGGTATCCTCTGTTCTGTTTACCAAAAGGAAATTAATACACAATCACAGACACTTATGAAATGGTTACATTTTGATCGTTTTTGGTTTTAATAACAAAACATGGAAGACAAGTAGGGTCGTGGTGGGAACTATGGGGTGCGTGGGCACATACAAACACAAATATTGAGTATAAGCCGAAGGAACAACACAAAGCTCATAGTTCATATTTTGAACATATTTGATCATCATATTTTGTCGTTTTCAAGGACAGTGCACACACATTGTTCTGATACTGAGACCAACATCATGTCATCAATGAGCAGTGGTACTGAAGCATTCATAGAAACAGGTCAGGGGATTCAACAATAGCTTGAAAAGCACCTCCAGAACATCCAGTAAAGTAATTGCAACAGGGGTGACCTTCATGTGAATCTAATGTGCATTGGTTAATCAACTCTCGCTGATTAGGAACTAGCATTGTGGGGATTTGTGTTTGTCATCACTTTAATGGCGACAAATCCCCACTCTAAGGCAAAGACTGTTGACGACCTTCAAAACCCAGCACCATTCTCACCTGCCCACCCAACCCCACCAACCCCCAGCAAAGGAACACTTCCAGCCAGACTTCCGATAGATGAGAGGGGGTAACCAAGCGTCAACCCATCCATCCATCATCGCATTACCCCACGTTGGCCTAGTTCAACATCCCATTGCTGTGATGACTGAATGCCTTATAGCAGCGGGCCACACAGCAACAGTGGAAAGAGGCTTAATTAGTCTATGCTGCTGATGGCAGAGGATCACCGGTCATTTACTACATCAAGGGTGAAAATCCATGCCTGCGTACTAATGATGACTTTGTCAAGATGATCTTACCCCTCACCCCCCAGTTTGTAATAGATAGGAGGAAAAGCACACAACCGCCACACTGACAATGCAGCCCTCCAAGCCATTAACACGATTAGGAGTGAATACATTTCTGTTGGAGATTTCAGATAATAACCAAAGCAAGAAAATAATTGTCAACAATGGCTATGCATGCTATACACAGAACACATGCTCCAGTAAATGTCTGTTACTCGTAGCTGACCCCTGTGGACCTTCCAGCAGTCTCTTTCTGCCTACGGGTGCAAACAGCTGGTGAGCGTGAGAAAGACTACCATGCTCTTAGCAGGTGGCGAGGTGTAATGGAGGGAGAGACCACAGGGGGAATGGTGAAGCTCAGACACAGGGGAGACATGGGCACGCATGGGCATATGGTTGAAGAAATAGCAGAGGTTAAATGGGACCAAAAGCTAGCAGCGTGGAGAATAAATAATGAGTTTACCGTGCTCTGCCATTCAAGCAGTGAATTAACGAGAAAGAAACAATTTCTAGACAACTTTAGAACGTTCGCTTGACTGAGAAACTGGCTGCTCTTAGGGTATGTTTAAAGGACAAATTTGCCGCTTTTCAACCTTATCTCTACCTAGCATTAGGGATATAGTGTATAACGCCTGCAGTTGTTGCCGATGCCCTCTGTGTCTCTGGGGCGAAGCTCAGCGCAGATGCAAAATCTTACCCCAACTCCGTCATTTGAGTTGATGAGAGTTGGGGTAAAATAGCAGGTAATAGCGGCAGACAAAAGTAGCGGGGAGATCTGGGTGCAGGCAACATGGAGGAAAGGTAAACATTGTTCATTTGCATATACTACCCACATTGAAATGATGCAAAGCCGGTTGAAAAGCGGCAAGTTTGTCCTTTAATGATGTTGGTAGAAAACTTCTTGTTCCATAACCGGTCCTTTTCCTTTTTTTCTAGGCTTCTTCTAGTCTTTTTTCCCCACCATTATTTTTAAGCTCTTAGCTAAAAAAGCCAGTCAATGCAATTTGATTGTGTAATGTGATACCCATTACGCAATGACATAGAGTAGGGCTTGCTTATACATGAACAGTACTAGCAACCAATATTCACAGATACACACTGTGGTGTGTATCAAGACACTTAAAAGATGACAACAACATCATAAACAACCCTACAAAAATCCAAGAAATCTTGCTTGCGGTTGAGGATTAGAAATATGTGGTTTTCCATTCTTTTTTTTTTTTAAATAAAACGATAGAATTAGTCTGCTTTAGTGTGGCCAGACAGTGTTGTGGTTGAAAAGTCAATATGAGCTAAACCTAACCACACTTAGGTATATTACACATCCGCAGAATAGCAGGCACTCAACACACCAGTAAATTGTATATCTACATAGTGTCATATGCATAGACATGCACTAAAAGCCATAGATTCATACAGTCATTCATAACATCACACATGGGTGATTTTAATTGTTCAATATTTAATGACCTGAGAAAGGCACTTTGTTTTGTAATGCTCTTCTGATTCAGATCTATTCTCCAAAAACGACAAAGATAACCCGACAGCTGGGTTGGGATACTGCTGCAGATTTCATAACCACTAATAAAAAAGGACATGATGGGTTAACAACACTCCCCCCCCCCATTCACTTCCAGACAACAAACACAATAAAAAGGGGACGTGCCCCGTCACAAACTAAAGAATGCACCGGGACCTGCGGCAGTCTTGCAGGACAATCACATTAAGAAAAAATGAAATATTGGTCGCTCAGTAGGGTCTGTGATGGGTGATGATTTGCTGCCGTGGTAGAGCGTAAAATTCCCGTCTGAGAAAATAAGATTGGCCACTGCGTGGGGCTTTATATCCCTCTTTTACTTTGCGTCGATCCATCCGCTGCGATTTAAAAGTAATACAAACTAATAAAAGACTGCAAAAACACGGGCAGTCAGAGAAGCACTGAACTTCTCAATGGTTTAACAGCTTGTGGCAAATGCAGCGGGTCTTGCACATTCAAGCCTCATCACATAGTAATCATTTGTGGGAGTGTGGATATGCATACATGGGCACACACACACAGAAGTAAACACAAAACTATTGTTTCACCAAACAAGAGCACTAAATAGAGCTCTACCCATGAAATAATGTTTTTAGAATAGTATTCTAATTGGGGAATGCTACCATTGGACACAAGGAAGTGGAGTATGAAAAACATTTCCCCTTTCCTTTGCTATTTAGGCTAAGGAATCTCAAAAGGTCAACTTATTACACAGGCCATCTGCTTTGTTCACAACAGAACAAGAACAAATTCCTGTCATCTATAAACATCTGAATGTACTGGTGTCAATTTTCACCTTCAAGGGTCTTTCGTCTAGGGTCTTTGTTGCAAATTAAAACATGTAGAGAAGTAGAGAACAAGGAATACATACATGGCATTGTGCATAGATCAGATAGTGTCTTGTGTCGACTAATCAATCTCTTCCTGTAACTGTACACTCCGCAGTTTGAAAATATCACACCAGTCTATGCCTGACTTTTCTCGCCAAGCAGTCCTCCTTTCCCCCTATCACCATCATATTTAGTATTGTTTTACAAGAAAAAGAAAAAAATATTTAGGTGTCTGTTCAATACAATCAGCATAGGCCTACTCAAGGTCATATAAATACAGGATATGAGCTTACGATTATTATGAATAAAAAAGTGATCACAATGGTGTTACATACAGTGGGGCTGAACTGACGAGATTCAGCTACAGCAAGTGGCCGGTATGATTGGATTTGAGAATTAGTACCCTGGTCTAGGCTCCCAGTCGTAAAAAAATGAGGCAATAAAGAAAACAGTCTGACCTCTGAAATGCTACCAATCAATCACAGAAAAAGACTGCAAAAACCGTCTTCACTCCAACAAACTAAGTTGACACAGTAATCGTTAAATAACCAAGCTCACCCTCATTAACACAGCAATCGTAGCATGACATTCATCATGTTATGCATCCCTTGTTTCACTACACTCATAATTTACAATCAATGATGCACATCAGGCTAGTGTATTGATATCAAACAGCCAAAATTGCTCGCTCCGGAAATCTCAGTGACAATAAAAAAACGTCATTTAACACATTAAATGAGGAGGCATGCGTAGACAGGTTTATCAATCATTGAACCGCTTTTCGCCTTATCAGGGCTCAGCTCTTTTTTACCAACATTAGCCAACATATGCTAATCTGGATTTAAGTTAGAACCCATGGTGGTGGTGGTGGAGATCATTTGTTTACCCCCGCCACCCCACTCGGGATTAAGGGTGGTGGGTCGTGACCCCTGCGACTGCTGCCTGACAAATTCGTTAAGGCTCCCCTCTAATGAAAAATGTGTCGAAATGCAAATAAGTAAAGTAGAGTAGAGTAATAAATCCACATGAAAACAATATACAGGAACAAGGAAACTTCTGCAAATGCAGCAGCGGTCGTCCTGGGGGTTTACCCATCAAGCCGGCTATTTGAAATGCAACATGGTAGGGAAGCTGCTTGTAGCATTGAAAAACAGCCCTAGGCTGCGTTTCCCTATACCGGCATACCTTGAGTTTTCACCGATTGGCTACGCGGCAGGAAACGTTTTGTGTGCGCGTCCGTGTAGCCAATCGGTGACGGACATCGCGAAAACTCAAGGTATGCCGGTATCGGGAAACGCAGCCCTAATTTATAGCCCTCTTCACAGGGAAGGTTTATTCACAATGACTCCAGCCTCCTGCCACATCGGAAGACGGGAGCGTTTTATAGGACAGCTAGGTCAATAGTGATCCAATGCGGGTTAAATGTCTGCCCCTAGAGTCCATAATATGCGCTGCATTCACCAATGTTGAAGGCTAATAATGAGTGTGTGTTCGGGTTAAGGCATAAGCAGTGGAGAAGACAAGAGGTCTTAAGAGTTGATGCTAAAGAGCGTAGCCTAGCTTTACTTGACTACGCTCCACATAGTTTAGGGCACGCTCAAAAACCCAGATTCCACAGGGAATTCTCCTATTGCTGTATCAGAGCAATAAGCAAACAAGAGGCTTTTTGGCTTGTCACAGGGCTGTCAGAACGCCACCGCGTTCTGTCACGCCACCGTGACAGAGCCTCCAAACGGAGCTACGACAGCCATGCTTCGATGGGCTGTGACAAACTATATGAAAGGCTAACAGAAATACAACCAAGCAGATCAAAGTGAAATGAAACTTATTAGCGTGCAACTCTTGGAGAGAAAATGACAAGCTCCGGTCCACCTGGTCGCACACAATTTAAGGAGCGTGTTCTGGTGCAACACAATTGTGTGTGTGTGTGTGTGTACACTGTACATGCGCCTATGTGTGTGTGTGTGTGTGTGTGTCTCTGCATAAATGAGCAGGAAAGCACAAGAAAAAATTGTGTCAATGGGGAGGCATTCCAAATCACAGCAGTGATGTCATTTTCTCCCACTGAGTAGTGAGGTGGGCAGACCCATCCTGTCACACTCCACTTCCTCATCCTTCTATATCCCAGCCCATCCTGAGCCCTGGCTTCCCTCATCAGGCAGCAGCAGTGAAAATCCTGCGAGTTTGTAGCTTAAGAGTCGGTGAGTGAGGCAGAGACGACATTCAATGATTGCACTGTAGAAAAGAATTAGCAACACTGCAAAAGCAATTACTTCTCCTCCACTAGTGTGGAAGACGCATGTGTGATTGTAATCTGTGTGGCTAGGCTACAATGGGTTTCTTATTGCCCCTATTAGTTTTGAAGAGAAGCAGAGGAGATCCTGCGACGGGGAAACACCCTCCGGGTAGGGGGAGGGCAATACCAGGCTAGCTGGAGAGTCTGACATCATCATCATGAAATTGTGGGTTCCCATGTTCCAGTGAACTGATTGTGTTCATAAAGAGCTAGTCTCTAACTGCATCTCTCACTCTCCTGCTCTCCCCATATACATACACACACACACTTCCCATCTCTTTCTATAGGGACTGCACGATTTCTGAGCTCACATAGATGCACCACTTACAGATACTGCAGCTCACACAATGTATGAGCTGGCATAACATAAGCAGAACCATATGATAGAGGAAGGCATCTTGACAAAAGGGGAATTTAAAATTAGCACCATTATGGGTTTATAGTTAACCACCGACATGAAATAAAACAATCGTTCCCCTTGTCCTAAACCGTTGGTCAATAAAAGAGCTCCGATCGATTGCAGCTGTTCCACATGTACGTTCTTCTAATACGGTTAAAACGAAGGTGTCGGAGCATTAAAGGCAATCATATAAAAATACACCGATCAACACTACCGATAAACAGCGATTTAAAAAGACGGTCGTAGGTTGAAGTTGTTGAGCACATGGAAACATGAGATGTCAGGAATATCTTGAAGAAGGGAGGCTGAGAGGCTGCTACAGTAAACGGCGGGGCAGCGCCGGCGGGATATTACAGGGCGTCCAGCAACCGTCCCTAAAAAAAAATCTGCATTGCTACTGTCGAAAATGTATCGCGGGCCATTGTGAGAGTTATCAATTTAAATAACACCGCATCGGAATAAAAGATATACACGAAATACCCCTTTTTAAAATGGTCTACCAGGAAAGCAACGCAAAGATCTCCCAGGCTAGTTAGCCTCACTTCCTTAGCCCGGCCACAACACACACACAACACAGCACCGCGTCGTTTCCAACCGTCCTGGTACACCTCTTCCACACACCCCACACCGCCGAGGTCCTGTGTGACTTACCGGTCTTATGTGCTGACGATGACGGTGGCGTTGTGAAGAGACAACAAGTGCGGGGAGGCTACTCGCCACCGCTCCGCTGCTGCTCCGGGACAAGAGGAGCACCGACCTGCACACTTTCCCAGCCATCTCTCTCTAGTGAAACCTTCTCGCTCAGAAGGAGAATGCTGCGGGCGGACCGAGACAGACCGAGGGGGGAAAGGGTGGTGGTGGTGGTGGTGGGCGGGTAAGCGGGGCTGGACTACTGCTTTGCTTCGTATACACATGCCCCGGCGTTGCACCAGAATTCAAAATTAAGCCACTTTACGCCGTCAGTTCTAGGCTATTAATATGTCGCATCCGGCGTCATGCCCGAAAGACAACCTACACACATTTCAGGCGTAAGAAAGGATCCGCGTTTAAGATAAAGACAAGTGATAGGCAGTCTGTGTTTAAAAAGTAACAGTGATGATAAACGCGGCACGTTATGAGTTTGGAGCCTGATTTGAGTTTTAAGGATTTCATATAGGCTATGCCCGGTGCATCAGCATTAGATGATAGATTTCCGATAATATATAGCATAGCCTACATTAAATTGGAGCATTGAATCATTAAACTAGGCACTTTTGTAATTAATATGATATGATACCATAATAGGCCTATAATTTGGCTGCAGTTGGAAACCTTAAATGGAAGATATGGCACAAACTTCTGCAGAGCTGTAGGCTAAGCCTCACTGTTGTGGCATATATCCCATAGTGTTCTAACTGCACCTATTATTAGCTTGTTTCACTAGTCACTCTTGTGGAGACTCACCGAGGAATAGAGGATCAAATCTAATTGTATTGATCTACAGTGACTTTGAAAGGGTGTATTCTTCTGAAGTGTGCATCTACTTAAAAGCCTTTCAAAAAATGTAGTAGTAGCAGCAACAGCGCTTAATGTTTCTCATGAATAAAATAAAGTGCCAAGGATATAAGCAATAGTGATATAGATTATGGAGAATGTTTTTCCACCACCTCAGAGGAATGTGACGAGTTTTCTTTTGCGGTCAAACAAGTCACATTAGTGACTGACTGCCACACCTGCAACGCATGTGGGTCAAAGGTAAAGTAAACAATAAAATGTTTTAATTGAAGAAAGTTGAAGAAGCTTTCTACAATATATGGATTGTGTTTATGTTTATGTTCATTAACATGCCTCAATACAGTTTTCTATGTTATCATTCTCAATGATCACATTGCCTAGGATTTCCTTGCCCCTGAACTCTTGTTCACCATCGCCATTTCCTGTTAAGGTGCAGTGTGACACACTGCATGGGCAATGCAATTTAAATGCTAATTTCTTCTTTTTTTTAATGTGGACAATGACCTGACCGTGGTCTTTATAGGCTGAATTGATTTTACAGAGAGAGTGTGTCATTTTGTGGCGAGCGGGGAAGTCCCCGTGTGCTATAACAATATGGCTTTGAACACAGTTGTGTGAGCACTGTTGTGGCTCCATTGTTGTAGCACCTTTCAGTAGGGAAGATTGAAAAAAACAACTTCAAAATGGGGTTCATGCCAGATGTAACAGGATATTTCTGTGGATTGTTGTTTCTAGCATAACCATATTGAGTAGGCATACAAGTCACCCCATTGAGCTATAGAAAGACAAGCTACCTCACACCTGCTTTCTCAAGTATGTCTGTGTTCATTAGGGGGATTTAGGTGTAGCTATACTTTTGTGCCGAGTTTATAAGACCTGTAACAACTTGTTGTTGTAAGGTTATAACATGTGTGTGTGTTTGTGTGTGTGTGTGTGTGGTCAGGGAACAAGTAAAGACACACCAGTCACCTATGAATGAGGTCATCCCACAAAGTAAAAAAAAAAAGGCCACACCCAAACCACATATTTCACTCTGATGCAATACTGATATAAGGTGATCTACACACAAATATAATTCAGCCGAAAAAAACTAGTTTGGTTGGAGTTGTGTGTACATACTGTATATGCCCTCTCACACACACACACACACACACACACACACATGCACACGCAATCACACAGTCACACATGCACACATTCACACACAAACTAATATGAAATGTGATCAGGATTTTGTCTGTAAAGTAAACATACTTCTTCATAAGGCCAAGCCTTCACCAGAGCCATGTGTTATCATTATACACAGCTACTGCAAATGGATCAAATTTCACTGCAGCTTTCCATACCATAGCCTATAGTCTTTTCTTGGGTATAGTTCATGCAAACGCCACTATGTGCTGTAAAACCAGTAGTCCAGCATATGTCCTATATGGCTTTACAACTGTTTGCTTAAAGGGTTAATGAAGCGCCACAGGCTGAGATAGGCTATGCTTGAACAAGTCAAAACGATTTAGATACCCCAGAGAAGTAGAGAAGTAGCGGCATAGTGGTTACTATGTACTGTTGCCAGTACAGTTGCCAGATAAGCATAAGTTATCTTATCTCATCGTCCCACCTTTCACAATGGCAAGGTGTGCCCACGGCTATGCGGTGCGTATACAATTCACAATGGAAATCTCTTAGTTCTAATAAGGCAACAACACAAGTTCAACCAACATGCTACATGTGATAGGCTTAACTTAATTGTAAACAAGCAGTGTGTGCTTCTATGAAGAGCCATCTGTGTTCTACAGTATTTGTATTGGAAATGTATAAATTCATTAAGCAAAAATAATGTTCTACAGTGTCTACTTTGGATGATGAGCACTTGATATATTTGCATTGACTTGTTTGTTTGGTAGAGGAATGCAAATATAAAAGAGTTCATGAATGAGATTAATTGATTTTAATGTGAGTGAGTGTCAAGAGTTAGTGCTAGGATTTCCATTCTGGGATTAATAAATAAATAAATGAATAAATACTATTTTATCTTCTCTTATCTTATGAATATAATGGGAAGATAACAGAGGGTAACGAGTTATTAAAAAGATGGCTAAGAAACTAAGAAAAATGTATCAACCAATTCATGTAATTATAATGAATTGAATCAATTATAATGAAGATAAAGTATCAACTTACAAGGTGAGACAGAAGAAGAGAGGATAAAATATATTCAAAAGGCTTACATAATGGAACAATAGAGGTAATACAAATATTGAACACTGTCAATGTAAAGATGTTCATGAAAACAGTCTTCACAGAAAATATTAATAAACAAGCATTTACAATCACAGCATTACAAACAAAAACAGAGAGGAAAGGATTATAGGGTGCAGTTAATCCCCTTTGATTCGGTTTTGTGGGTTATTGATTCAGAGGTCTATTGACCAAGTCTCAATAACCTCAGGTCAAAGTTCCCTTTATAAGTACATTAAATCATAAATGTACCTATCACACATTCTCAGATGATAACCAGCTTCTATTTTTTAATACATTTCCATCCAAGAAGCAATATTCATCCTTGCATTATCCACACAACAAGCTGCCACACCAATTAGATCCTCGAAATAAGTAGTGAAGAGTAGTGAAGTTAAACTTGTCAGTACATTTGAATCAACAAATGCTTACAATCTACTAATACTTTCCAGAGATGGTACAAGCAACAAATAAGCATGAATGACATGAATTTACTTGCAGGCATGTCCTGTTGACTAATTACCCAACACATAATTCAGTATCTATGACATTCATGTTCACCACAGGGAGAGCATTCTACATCCTATCAACAGCTGAATGTGTCTAGGCATTAAAAATCAATATAGATAACATTTTCCAAATTCAATATTTTCTTATCACAACAGGCCACATACCAACTCTTTAAAGACTATGCTGATACATACATACATACATACATACATACAATTGAATGGCATGTTCAGAGTATTATGGGGGTTTTATGGGAGTGGATGAAAAAGAAAAGAGATACAGAATAAAGCTAATTAATGATAGGCCTCAGTGGTGAAATCAAAACGTGTTATGTATTCATGACTTGTTGTTATGAATAATATGAATGTGCTAATAGTGTCCCAGTGCCCACTGCATTGGGCGGAGTCTTGAGATCCTGCACCGCCCAACCCAGCCGTGTCATAGATAAAGGGGCGTGTACAGGGGGCGGGGCTTCCTGTGTAGACACGGAATTGTTGTTTTGGAGTCGCCGTTGAAGAGCGAAAAGAAGAAAACGCATTTTTTTTACACGTCGAAGAAACTCTATATTTGGTCTGACTTATTATAATAAACGTGAGTAACTCGTGCAATATGTAGACACCACTGCTAACTCGAGTTTATTACACCTCTCATCTCTTCTGACAGTTATCACGTAGTGATCGCTTGCTAACAAGCTAACAATAGCAATTGTGTTAAATATATATCTTGACATTTCCTGCTAGGCGTGTAGCTCGTGCCCTGCATTTACACAACCCAAGGTAGGCAACAGTCGACTACATACAATATTCTACCATTTGTTAAAACATTTTGCATGTAGATGTCTGTGCCCCACACCCATACAGCAGCGTGTGCTAATGTACCGTATTTCGTTTCATACGGTCCTTCACCGACATCAAGATTAACTTAGCTTTTGCATGCGTCAAATTGTTACTGTTAACGCATGTTAGATGCATACATACGATGTCCGGCGGGGGACATAGCATATTTTGTGTTGTATTGTGGAAGTGTGTCTTTCGAGCTGCTGTCAGTGCAACAGATTTTGGATTGTGTACCCCATGGGTATCCCCGTGTGTTCAACTGCATTCTGTCCCAAAGGTCTAGTATAGTATAGTATTCCACGTACTTTGTTTTTGCTGCGTGTCTCGAATGTCCTGTATTTCCGCAGGTTTATTATTGTATCATTCACTATTCGTTAGTCTACTACAAACTCCTCACTTCTAAGCGTTATGGTACCACGCCTTCACATGGATGGCGATTTCTACAGATTATAACGCCCCCTTCTAGAATGTATAATTGGTTATTCTATTAGTTGGTTATGTTGGCCTGATGGGGAGAATGAGAGCTTGCTTTTGAAAACAAAAGCAGAAATAATTTTCTCTGGAATAGATATTTGAAGTAAGTAAGTAAGTAAGTAAACTTTATTTGTATAGCACCCTTCTCAGCACGAGTGCACAGGGTGCTTCACAGCGGTTTAAAAAAGAAAAGAAAAAGGAGACAGCATACACAACAGTAAATCCCCCATCAGCTGGGAATTCAAGGGTTTAGTACAAAGCCTGCTTGAAAATGATGAATCCCACTCTGTTTCTTCATCGGTTTTCATAGTCCATGCAATAGATCAGTGTTGTGTCTCTGTTCTCTCATGGATTGTTTATTGTATCGTCCCCTCTACTTCCCTGATTGACACGTCCTTTAAAAGAAAGATTTGATGGTTATGTTGCTTCTGAAGCACCTCTTGTTGTTAGTTTTTCACAATTGTTAACACGCGTTTCTCGAAACAATAACGGCTTTCTCAAAACTGCACACACAAAACTGAAAACCACACACATAAAATGCTAAACCTGACACTCCCTTTGCAAGATGACTCTTTGCCATCAAATCTCTTAACTCTTCACAAAATGGAACTTGTGTTTTAATTTGGTACACACAGCCATATTTTCAAATGACACACACATACCATTCATTGAGTACACACAACTAAGCATTTGCTGCACACTACCAGGCATTTACAGCACACTGAAGTACAAAATAGAAAACACAATCATAGAAATGGAACACACCATATGAATGACAATGACTCTGGAGAATGAGCCATTTCTCCTTTTGTAAAATGTCTCAGTGTAGGCCTACTTTTTTCATAGTCAAACATAAAACAGCACACAAATGTGCAGCAAAAAAAATGTTTTATTTCGGTACACACAGAGAACAGTACAGTACTGTAAACCGGCCGGTGATAGCGTTGTTCTCACGAACCATATTTACAATTTTAGTCTCCTGTTCGGCTGTGAAAGTGTGTGTTCATCCTCCACGGTGTGGTTCTCTTTCAGTCCTGCAAAATACAAATACTGTGAGCACACTGTATTCTATTGATATGCAGTATTACAGTACACAAGGCAAGTAGATTTCATACCTGTTCTCCTCCTGAAGGTTCTAATGATGGCAGCAACTGTGAAGCGGCTGAGATTTGGTTGGACCCTCTGGCCAGCCTCCCTCATGCTCAAACCATGGTTGAGCACATGGTCTACCACAGTGGCCCAAATCTCATTAGAGATGACCGTTCTCCTTCTCCT
>OMKN01065783.1:0-13174 GCA_900302345.1 Melanonus zugmayeri
CACCCTTTACACTTGTGTTTAGGTTGTCATCATTTTAACCATTCAAGGTGTTGTCACTGTTTACCCTTTGGTGTTTGTGCAGATAGGGGGACTAGGTAGGTCGGGACTAGGTAGGTAGGTGGTTATTCATCATCATGTTCTCAACCATCTCAACCATCCACCATGTTACCATAGATACGACCCAGCGTACACCGCTTAAAATTTACAAACCAGCGGTTGGCTGTTGTGGCCGAGCTCCTTGTCCAAGTGAAACGCCGCGGTGTGAAGCCCGTATCCAAATTCTCTCGTCTCAAAAGAAATTGGTTTTCACAGAAAGCGAAAGGCGTCGTCCCGGCTCCATTGAAAGCCGTCCTGTGAAAGTGGGCTCCTAAGAGCACTCATGAGAGAACGAACGCCAGGAGATGGATTTTTTAAAAGATATAAAAAAAGGTCAAACGTGAATTGTTGGAAGTTTTAGGTTGAGCTTCTGTTCTGGCCCACCAGGTTTAAACATTTTTTACGGGCAATAATAAATGGTATTTTCACGAGATGTTGCAAAGGCGGTCGCATTAGATTATTGGAAATATTGAAAAAAATGCACCAATGAAACCAAAGCAATGCTAAAATGGAAAACGACAATCAAATCTACAGGCAACAAAAGGAAGAAAACATGTTGGTAGAATCTCTCGTGGTAAAAGCAAAGGTTATTGGTTGTTGCTAGAGAAGGGAAAATGAAAGTCCTCTAATGCGGGGACTTTATGAAGGTCCTGATGGAGGAACCCACCGACGGCCGCATGTCCACCTCCACTGATGAGGCTCTGACCGAGAGAGAACAGAGAACCCGTTTCAATGGCTGCTTCATAACAAACCTGACTTTGAAGATATGAATACATGTTAGGATTTGATTTTGTGTTCCCAGGGGCTTTAAGTTGGATATGGATATTCAGTGGGAGGGGGGGGGATCTTTTGATTAGATCGTGGGAGCGCTCTTATCTGAATCAAACATTTTCTATTTTAAGTAACACTGTATTTTCAAGTCACACACAAACCGGAGACAATTCCTCCATTAGCAGGATGACATACAGTATACAAAAATCAACCCCCTTTAATTTGATTTTTCATATAGATTCTGTTTGCCTATCTAACCATCTTTTCCATTATTCATCATATTTTGTATTAATACAATTGGATGATACGAAACTGTGAGCGTGCATACAAATAAAAAGATGGCATAAATAAAAGGGAAGACAATTTGAATAAGTTGATAATGAGAATAATGAAGATTTGCGTAATATATTGTTATTGCAAATCATATATTTTAATTGTATTCAAATGAAGAGATGCCTGAAGGCTAATGGGGGTATTACATCCTCTTCATCACACTCATAAACAAAGAGACTAAACGTCACAATAAAGCATGTCTACGCAAAACCTTTTTGTGAGGCTACAAGTGGGAATTATCGTCTAATAATGACCTCGGCGTTGCCTATGAATTGAAAAACCACATTAATCCTTTCCCCATAGTGTTGTGGCGCGTGTGCGCTTTGTTGTAGACGCCCGCATTTCAGATTACGGCGGCTCGCGTGGATTCTTTGAAGCTTTTGTAGATAATAAATAACTCAACACCAATAGGACGACGAGCTCTACGCTCGTGTTTTATTGAGGCCGCAAATGAAATTAAGTGGTTTTCCGAGACCACACAGGGGTTGCGTGGCGCGCTTTGGATGTCCCGCCCGTGTGTAATCGCTGCATGTAGGAGACGTGGATATTGTACGAGTAACGCCGCCAAGCGAGGATGTTTTATTCGTAGAGACTCCCTAAATCTGAGGGCAGAACCCTCAAGGTGGAACCGTAGGCCGTTTAAGAAGGAACACAGAAGAGGGAACCTCCTTCCAGGGGCGCACGACGTCCTGCATAATGATAGCATAAAACAAAGTAAAAACAAAGGTCAACCACAAACCTGATAATAGGTTAAAAAAAAAAAATACTACGCTCGTGGGCTAGTCTTTGTGACGCATTAAAAGAGGAATAAAATGTCTTAACCAAGAGAAAGTTCGCAATTTGAAGCGTTCTCCCCGCCCCCGCTCCATGCATGCCAAATGCCAACCAACACTTCCTCCGTCTGCAGGCAGATGGGAGACGCGGGGATTCTGAACCAAACTACTTATTTATTTCCAAAAGACGACAAGTGTTGCTATTACACTGAGCTCCGGGACAGGAACGCACTCAGGATGACTTGGTGTGCGGATGGGCATCCTCAGGCGGCGTGAGGACACTGTTGAACCGCTCTGACCTCTAGACCCTACCGATGGTTCATGGTGGTTCTGCGGCGCTGTAGTGTGACCCGTTTAAAACAAGACAAGAACCCAACATCAGTACCGAACTCTTGGGCCAGTTTCGGCAAGCACTACCAACATTTACCATTGAGAGGAGGCCTAATGCTATATTAGTGATCATATGGCTGAGTGGTCATTTTATACACACACACACACACACACACACACACACAAATTCTGCAAGCCATCAACTTGTTGACAGGTATTTTTTTCAAATGAATAGTTCAGCCAGATCAGGATGAATAAATGGATAAAAAAGGTTAAAAGGTTTTGGAATGAAAATGCCCCTAGAAAAATATTGTTGAAGTAATGCACAACCAGCACAATATTGAAGTACAGGACTCGAATAGAAGTACATAGAATACTTTTTGATATTGAAGTACAGTCCTTGAATAGAAGTACATACTTTCCATGGTTTTAATTGGAGTGAAGCTGAAGGTTCAGGTTCAAAAGTTCATTCACAGCTTGCTTTCATGATTCACCAAAGCGTTGCCAGTATTTGTTGAATGAAATGCAATTTACATCGCTGTTGAAATAATTGAAATGTATTATGTATTGAAGTGTGGAGTATATACTTATTTAAAGTGCAGGTTATAGAAAGCAAATAGCCACTACAAAATTTACAGAAATTGTTATTTGTCGTCAATAGATCCATGTCTACTGTACAACGCGGAATATTGCATGGACCAAACGCACCTTAAACTGTTGAGATGTTAAGACTGTTGAGATGTTAAGACTGTTGAGATGTTAAGACTGTTGAGATGTTAAGACTGTTGAGATGTTAAGACTGATGTAGGCCTGGATTTGTGGCTCCTACATGATGGACTTCCCCTGCGTTGAATCCAAGGAGAACCTTGGGAATTCAGACGCATCCAAACCAAACTGGAGGTTCCTTCTTAGCTTTGTTTGAGAAAATGACAACTATTTACAGCAAGAAGAACCTCCTCCCTCCTTCTGCACAAAGCCCTGGGAGGCGTCTGCCACGCTCCTGCTTCCCTGCACCTTGTCAACATTCCTCATGAAGAAGAAAAGCCATGATTATGTGATACAATTATGTGATACAATGGTACAAATGCATCATGTGTGGGAGAATACTACCACGTATATATGTAGTATAATGGTGGAACTGTATCATATATGTAGTACAATGGTGTAACACCACCATCATGTATGTAGTACAATGGTACAAATGTATCATGTATATGTAATACAATGGTAGAATACTACCATGTATATGTAGTATAATGGTGGAACTGTATCATATATGTAGTCGTCTTTGTCCTTTCGTTTCGTTCAATGTCCCCTTCCCTCCCTGTAAAGCGTCTTTGAGTATTAGAAAAGCGCTATATATATAAAATGTTTATTATATTATTATATGTAGTACAATGGTACAAATGTATCATGTATATGTAATACAATGGTAGAATACTACCATGTACTGTATATGTAGTGCAATGGTGGAACTCTGTCATGTATGTAATATAATGGTAGAATACAGTCATGTATGTGTAATATAATGGTAGAATACAGTCATGTATGTGTAATATAATGGTAGAATACAGTCATGTATGTGTAATATAATGGTAGAATACAGTCATGTATGTGTAATATAATGGTAGAATACAGTCATGTATGTGTAATATAATGGTAGAATACAGTCATGTATGTGTAATATAATGGTAGAATACAGTCATGTATGTGTAATATAATGTTAACTGAGTCATGTATATGTTATAAGTGGTAGAGTGGTAGAACGTATTGGTCCCAAATACCACTTTGATATTTATAACCAAGTGACAAAACATAACCACCATAATCAAATGCTAAGTGAACCATCAGTAGTACTGAGAAGAGTAGTTCCCATCGTACCTACTCGTGTCCAATACTAGTAGTACCACAGTTGTAATGATGACAGTTGCAGTTGAAATAATGACACTGAAAGTTTAGAAAGTAGCTATTAGTTTATATTAAATTGTTGCATGGAGCGGCAACAGGGCAAGAGGGAATAACAAATGAATAGCGAACAATGGCGTAGAGAGGGTGTTTATTGGTTCACGTTATAATTTGTTGAATTACTCACATTAATTAGAGACAGAATGTTCTTTGGGTGGTTACCTGGGGATCTCTGTGAAATGCCAACAAAACAGCATCGTTTTTCACTCTCACCGGCGCGGACACCAAACTATCCCATTGTCATCGCCACGGCGACTGGGCCATTAGCGGAGACGAAACAGCACGTCCAGACACACGAACCAAACCAGCCACCGGCCCACTTTGTTACCATTAACATTCACGCACACACACACACACACACACACACACACAGAGAGAAAACAACACCAAACACGGAGCGAGAGAGGGAGGGAAGGAGCCGCGGTCCAGCAACGTACCGACACGACGGGCAAATAGTGTGCAATTATCATTCGGTGTAGAACAGCCGGCGCATTCGGCCCGTGTGATGCGTGCTCATAAGGAAAAGGTTGTGGTGCAGTGATCCGTAGAACCTCATCGCTGCCGTCACCCTGCACGGGTGGGGGGGGGGCACGCCAGGCTAATAGAGACGTCAGGGCCGGGCGTCGCAGGGAGACATGGAGAGTAGCGCGCGACGCACACACAATGCTTGTAGTACGTGTGTGACGATACACACGCTGCTTGTATTAATGTATGTGATATGTGTACGTGCGTGTATTCGTGCATTAGCAACGCATACTTGTAGTAATGTATGCGCGCGCAGTTTTGCATGATTTCCTGCATGCATCAACGTACGTATATGCGATGCACGCGTTGTGTTGGCATTAATGCATGCGTGTTTAGTTGTGCGTGTTTTGAGTGTGTTTTGAGCAAGTATCAATGTGTGTGTGTTTGTATTAATGTATTCATGAACCACACGTATAGCGATGTGCACACGATGTATTTGTATGATGAGATGAACATCTGACAATCTGCTCCCAGCCCTCGGAGGAGCCGGTGGAAGCAGCAGGGCTCTATATATACGAGCCGTAGGTACAGAACGGTATTTATAGCGCGTTCATTATGTAACCGCGCTGATTTTATTCACCGGAGGAGCTGACCGTCATCTAAGACGCCGGGCTTCCACAGAACACGCGCTTCTTGCAGCAGAACAACAGTAGTTTTTGTTCTTCTTTGTTGCCTTTGTTTTTTTAAGACAACAGACCTCAAAAACCTTCTCTTGCAAGAGCCGATGTTATCGCCCTGAGCACACCTCCGGTAGACGGCCGCGCCTTCTTAGGGAAACGGAACACGTACGCGGACAGAGACGGACGGAGAACACGGACGGGGTGCAGCGCCTTTGTTCTGTAAGGATCCAGAGGGGAGGGTTCGGTCCAACGCTGGATGGATGCAAAGCAACCGTACGCAGACGATACAGCACGTGGTGGGACGAGGAGCATCACAACACACCAGATTTGATTTGCTTTTGTTTAGTAAAGAAAGAAAGAAAGAAATAAGTAAATGAATAAATACATAAATTAATGAGTAAAAGTGAGCCGGTGTGTTTTGAAAGAGTCGACGTGGCTGCACTTTGGGGAGTAAAACAGCAGGGCGCCCATGATCCACATAGGATGCGTGAGTACACATAAAAAGAAATAGAATACATTATCTCCGCATATTTCAGTTTCTAGAGCAAACCTGTCTCAGAGTTTGTTAAAGTGGGATTCAGAATAAGGTGCCTCCAGGATTAGCAGCCAGAGAAACAGGATTGGGGGTCAAACAGCCACGGACCCGTCTTCATCACAATACATGAGGAAGAGCGGATGCACCTATAGTTCCTGGAACAATACGAGAATAAAAAATAACGAGTCATTTACCATTTCATCGTCATTTAGCGGATGCTTTTATCCACGGATACAGATGTAGGTCACTATAATGAGGAGGTAGGGTGTTTGCCTCCAAGTAGGCTACACACATTGGGGATTGAACCAGTAGCCTTTGGCTAATCATAATCTTGTGTGGTAAAACACAGTTTCCAAATGTCTCTTTTTAAAGCAGAGAATTACTCCAACACCAGCGTGTAAATGCTGGGGAATATTAGGATATTGGACCAGTATAAAAGAAGATGTGTGAGCAACAACAGCCTGCTAGCATCCCAGTGGAAGCTTCCAGTATGTTCACAACTGTTTGGCTGTAAGCGATGCTTGAGGACTTCATTCAAACTAGACGAACTCTGAGACACCGCTCTCCTCACTGTCAGCTCGCTTTGAAATAAAATACCCTCAAAAATACAAGAGCGGTATTATTTACCATTACTGACGTTTCTATCCGTTTAATCCGTCCAGTGAATACAGATGATACGGACGTCATCGAGGAGCAGGTAGAGGAACCTTTGAGGAACCCTGACTATCTGCATGAAGAAGACTCCGCTGGAGAAATGAGTACGTCAGAACGTTCAAGGAACGGGCGGCCATGACGGTTGACGCGCGGGAAGATTATTTCACCCAACAGACAAAGTGGCAGAAGACCGCTTTACCTTCCCGCCACTAGGTTGGCCCTCTTGGGAGGTTCTCCCGTGGGCGTGCCGTGATGTGAATGACATAATAGGAACACACAGCAGCAGCAGACGAGGGACCTCCAGGGAGCGCTCTCGGCGCTGTTCTCCTCCTGCTCCTGAACAGACTCCTGCACCGGAGACGTCCTCCCCGACGGACCCCAACGCTCACGGTTGTTTGGTGTGGAGTTAAGGTGTACGACGTCAACCTGACAATGTGTGTCTACACTACCCATGGTGCTTTGCAGCCACTGCGGTTTCGTACGAGAGGCTACGGAGCCACGACGAGGCCATTAGTGTGAGATCACGTTTGTGTTTTCTCTCTTGTCGTGTTTGGAGGTGTTCGTACTGGAGTGATATTCTGTTTCACAATGCACTTGACATTTCGCTACGTCTCATTTGCTCTCAGTCACAAATGGTTAAAGTCAACAGAAATAATGGGAATTTTCCCATTTAATGGCGATGTCACCACTTCTATATCCTCTTTAAAACATGTGTATAATCCATAGCACAAAATACAACTTAATGCTCGTAGTGGGATTTCCAGTCCCTTCAGATTCTCTGCCCAACAGCAGAACGGACCATTTTCTGTGGCCGTTGATTTTATGATATTGAACCAGCGCTCTGATTGGCTGGTTCTTGACTACATTTAGGAGGCCCAGTGAACATCAGACAATCTACAAACACAATCAGCCAAGAATTCAGCAGCCTTGAGATGAAATGAGACTTGCAGAGCTTTCCGGTCCTTTTAGTTTGCCTCTCTGGCCGAGCGATTCGATTGGCTCCAATGATTCCCCAGGTGAATATCAGCCCCAGTTCCATTTGAACAGGAAGTACAATGAGAAGTCGACAGTGTTTAGTCAAATAAAAGGGAGAGATTAAAGGAACTTTGGCAGCCAAGTAAGGGTAATTGATTTATAATTTATCAGCACTTTTGTAGAGTGGAGGCCCCCCAGAGAGAGCTGGGCTGAATCTTGCAACAAACTCTGCTGTCCTTGCGAGCGTGCTTGATAATGGACAGGCGGTGCCGCTGAGAGTGGGTGTTAAAGATACAGCTATCAATAGATTGTTCACATGTCTGACACAGAGGTTTTACACAAGCAAAAAAGCTCAATTCTGACTGGTTCCTGATTAAATGAAATAGTCACGGCTGCCGCGATGATCCATGATGCTCGGGGAAAGGCATAAAGCACCATAAATCTGGCTTTGTCCTGCCTTGAAATGTCAGCATTTGCTAAAATGAGCCCAGAGATAGTTTTATTCACAATGATAAAAGTGAGAAAGCAGACGCTGTGAGTCTTAAGACACTGTTTCTCCCTAAGCAATAAAATCACTGCTCTCTCATCAACAGACAACAGCACTCTGCCAGGCTGTAGCGGGCAGAACCAAGGTCAAGCCATCATACTTCACCACAGAGAAATACAACGCAAACTGCACACGGTGACGGAGGAAAAACCTCTGAGGAGGTTGAAAAAAACGGCGTTATTTCGAGGGGCGTCATTTCACGGGACCTTTTGACCTTCCCAGACCATCTGTACATCCGGTTCGTCCTCGTGTTATTGCACGCGTCGGCACACCGCTTAAACGTTTAAAGCGGTTTCGTTCATAAAGTCATGGGATAATTCGTAACAATACGTATTATCATGAAGGCACAGGGGGATTCAGAAATATTATGGTCCCAGCTGCTTCCTCTTCACACTCGGAGCGATCATCCCCATCCATTATCTCAACCGCTCTGTTTTAGTCCGGAATAAATCTAGACTTTATCCAGCGCGTAAAATGTAAACACATACCACTTTTAAAGTCCCGGTGTCAGCCATTTCCCAAACCCTGGTCTCGAGGACACCACGGAGGATTCTTCTTAGTACAGTGACTTAATTACCAGCAGCACTTATGCGGCGTAATACACCAGCTGAGACTGTAATGACTGCAGAGACACCAGCTGTGAACTATTAAGGACAGGATGGCAATGACCAGGCAATCCAGAAATCAGCCTCTCAGGATTCCCAGAGAACGCTTTACTACAGAAACATACCATAGCTCTGTTTTCCAACACATCGTAGCATATCGGGTTGCGTCTGACTGATTGACGACGCGGAAACAAAGGGGGAACTATTGAGGTTTTACATTGATCTACCGGTGGTCGATAAAAATACATGAACTGAAAGCTGCAGCAGAAAAAGTTGGCATGACTTTTGGGGGAAATTGTTAAGAAATAATGTGTACTCACCCTGTACCAAACAATCTCCCGAAGCCTCCCATCGGTTTTGAAGTTGCACTTGAGCGTGACGGTTTCCCCCACAACAACTGGAGGCAGGGGCTCAATGGTAACTGTCAAATATCCTGGAAGAAAGTTAGAAAAGTGCACACAGGACTTTGATTATTATGGGAAGTAATAATACAACATAAAAACCAAAAGTCAACTCTTTCAGATGCACTTGAACAAGGCACATTTTGGGTCGTTTTATTCCCATTTGAAATGGAATGATTCGATTTTCAAAAGGCAAATGGCCATGAATCATTCATGGGTTTGAGTGAACATGTTGAGTGTTGGCTGTTTTACTGTGGAGATTGACTGAGACCATGTGGTCTTTTTATGCAGCACCTAGTTTTTATTCAAAGCCCGTAAAGTCAGAGCACATTCCCATCTGGGAGTAGCCCGATATGTAGGCCTATTGGCTTCCATCGTCCGACAGCAAGGTCTTTGATGACTGGACACCACGCGGTTCTCTCATGAGTTAAGCGTTAAGGTTGAGGACACCTTGGGAACAACAGGAGATGTGATACTTCCCTCTGACACAGCATGTTCAGCTTGTTTGGAGTCACCACCACTAAGGCTTTCATTTAAAGCTATAGTGTTTAGCATCTTTTCTGAGATGTATTCTTTTCTTCACATTCAACACATGGTGTAATCATTTTGCTGTTATATTTGATTTGATTCATGATTAATTAATTTATGTAGTTAGTAGATCAAAATATATGAAGGTTGGAAAACAAAGAAGTAGGCCTACCTTCATTACCACACACAAGAAGGTAATGAATTATGAAGCTAAAACAATATAACTTTTTCAGATCTATAGTTACAAATATAAACCAATACTTTCCTAAAATACAGTCAAAATCCCCTTCCAGTGAAAAATGTCAAAGCAGGGTTTTTTTCTTTGTTTCCATGCTGTCAGAGTCTTGAATTTCTCTCTAGTCATCCCTCTACCTAAGACAGTAGCTTTAGTGAAAGACAGCAAAGGGAGACTCCTGGAAGAATTTTGTTAATAGGTTAAGTGATGCCGATCAAATTCCAGCGGTATCCTGACTATGACATTGTAAGTGCAGGGATAAGCGGTTTAAACACCCATTAATTCAATGTTCCACGCAACTGGTGGTTGCCATCACACACTACCCGGCCTGCGAAACTGTGGATGCCAGTTGGAAAAGGGGGAATGCATACTGTGGTGTTGTGTAACACCCAAGCATCTAGTATAGTGAAAATATAGCCAATTTAACATAGTGCCAGAACAGCAGTATGTTCTGCTAGTTTTCCTCTATAGGTCAGGGAGGAGCAAAACAATTGTTGTTCTATTTGTGTCATTCTGTTGTTCACACAGCATGATATATCTGACAGTGATCGCTGATTTACGTACAGGAGGAAGAATTGCCAACGGCACATACATGTTGGAGATGAACGGAAGCTGCCAGACGTTTAAACAGAAAAGGCTATTTCTCCCTTCAAGAAATGTCATTCTCTCTGCACTCTGCACTCCCCTCACGAACCCATTATATAAAAAAGTACTTCAGTCCAAGGCTTTGCCATTATATACAAGTGCTGTTGCCTTGTTTTTCATCTGCAAGTTGTTTCAGATGCAAGTAAGCATGTGCACCACCACCACCTCCTCCCTCCACCACCACTCCCATAATGTCCATATGAGTGGTCTGCAGGAGGGCTCTTCATCAACCCCATCACCGCAGCCAGATCAATCCTCCTGGCCTTATACATATTGCACACAAATCGAGTTCAGATGTCAAAACACGGTTCCTCATGTCAAACACCGTTATAGATTTCCACCGGCCAATCACGTGGCTCTCTCCTGATTGAAGAGGTGTTTATTGATCCAAAAAGAGTGATTTTTGCGAAGATTGATTTGCTATGGAGTACTATTCAAAATGCAATGCTCGTATTGCATGTCAATGCGCACTGCTTTCTGTTGAGTCAACTACACCGTGTCACTCATGGGCAAGGCAGCAGCCTTTGAGTGATTGTATTGGGAGTTGAAATATAGGGGTCGAAAACCGCATTTAATTTAAGAAAAAGCAATACACACGACATGACTTACAATACCTCAGAGTTTGTAATAACACGGTAAAACAATATGTGCTTTGTGTTCCTAAAGCACACGTATATTAAGTGGAACAACCACGAGGGGGTGGATTTACAGCACGCTTCACTGTACTGAGCCGGGTTTCAGACCAGCACACACGTCCATAAGAGACGCGGTGAACACTTTCCATATGTATACAGGGAGGACAGTTATGTTGTGTCTTGCAATCCTCCTTTTTCTCTGCAGAAAACAAAAGATCATTGAGGGAAAGGAACACAGTGTGTGCTCAACCCGTCCACGTTCAACTCCCCGTAGACGTCACATCTGCCGTTTCCGGGTTAACGTTACCTTGGTAACAAGCGTGACTTAAATCAGCCTCACCGGGTGTACACCTGCTTTATGAGTTTAGTTACCTTGCCATGATGTAACTCCAGATATTGGCGAGATATCTTCAATAGTTGCTCCGTAGATTCAAACTTGATAATCCAAAGTCAAGGGTTCAGCGTCAACTTGAACGTCGTGTTGTTTTACTAGTTGGTTGAGAGACGGTTTAGTATTATCGGTTTAGTATAATATATAGTATATCTACGGCGAGGCGATGAAATAAATAGTACTGTGGTTGGTGTCTGGTTTAAGCAGCCTCACCTGGCCCGAGTCAGACTAGTCTCGCGATACCAGACGATCGGAGATCTCGCAGAGTTCTCGCTTCAATAGCGGCGAGAACGGCCGCTGACAAACCACGCCCCTTACATTGACGTCATGAACACGCCTTCCCGGAAACGTTGCGTTCCCCCCTTTCTCCTCCATAGTGAAACAAACCGGAGATATAGCGAATCATTTGGTTAACACGGAGAGAGCTTAAAACATTACATATAACAAACGTTTGTTTTTTATTGATGAAAATGATTGAATGATGAATATATAATATATAGATGATATATAATATAATATATAACCATTTTTTAGTTTGTAATTTTTTTTTTGTACTACTTGAGAAATGTAAACGTTATAGTGCTTTTTATCCAGAAAATTTCCCTGTTTACTTGTATGTGTTTACAGGCCGGTCTTGACGGCGAGGTCGACGTATCGCAGCAAAGGGTCGAAGCAGTCAATGCGGCGTCTATGTAACTTATAGGTCTATGATCCTACAAGTCACGTGTTGCTGGTAGGACAGTGTTTACAAGCACACAACCTCTGCATGGCCCCGTCCCGATATGAAGCTCCGCCCTAAAGACTTTGGATTGGCTCTGCAATGCAGGGTTCTCTAAATGTTTCCGCCCATTTTTAGCGACAAAAGCTGGGGGAATGTCTTCAGTCTCTAGTTGAGTGAAGCCTTTAGAGACTGACTACATGAGTCTAGAGTCAGACTGATTAGACTCTGAGGCTGAGGTGAGGCTGCACACCTGTGGTGCATCTAGTAATCAATCTGTGCAATAAACCGTTTTTCAACATCCACCCGTGTCCTTTCCATTAGAGGAGCCCTGAAAAAGCCACTGGAAGTGGCAGGTAGCAAGGGACATTGTTACAAGTACCTTTACCAATCACTGTAAACAGATGAAACGCTGTAGTGGGTTTTGTTAATTTATACATTGGCAGAATCCGCTTTGTTCGTGTTGGTTTGTGTGCTAAAAGTGTGACTTTGAGACCTGTTTCGCTTCAGAATGTAAGTCAATGGGGGAGAGAAAAAAACACTACTTTGGATTAACAAGTTTGAATCTACGGAGTAACTATTGAAGATATCTCACCAATATTTGAAGTTATAAGGTTGCAAGGTAACTACACAACCCACCCTCTAACACAGGGGTGTCCAAACTTTTTGGGTGATGGGCCACATACAGCAAAATGTAAGGACTAATGGGCCAACTCGCGACTGTGTGTGAGCGCATATATTTCCACTCGTGACAGAGGGGGATAGCGCTCCGCTCGCCGACTGCGCTCGCCGTTGCAAGCGCCGTTGTGTGTATGTGTGTGTGTGTGTGTGTGTGTATGTGTGTGCGTGCGCATGTATTTCCACTCGCGATTGTTGACGGAGGGGGCGCTCC
>OMKN01065784.1:0-10706 GCA_900302345.1 Melanonus zugmayeri
GGCGCGGAGGGGGGGGGGGGGGGAGGTGGTAGGTGCTTGTTTAGGAGGAGGAGAAGGGGATATGACCGCCCACACCGAGGTCACAGACATATTTAGTCGTAGGCACATGAAAAAAGAAATGTTTTTAACCAGAGTTTAAAAATTGCTAAATTTGGGGCACATCTAAGATCTACTGGCAGTTTATTCCAGTTGCATGCAGCATAACGGCTGAAAGCTGCTTCACCATGTTTAGTGCGGACTCTGGGCTCTACTAGCCGGCTAAGAGCCCTACTCGATTTATATGCTGTAAACATGTCAGAGATGTATTCCGGGCCCAACCCATTCAGTGCTTTAAAAGTTAGTAGCAGCACTTTAAAATCTATTCTGTAACTAACAGGAAGCCAGTGTAGAGATTTTAGGATCGGAGTAATGTGCTCTGTTCTTGGTCCTAGATAAAACTCTGGCCGCAGCATTTTGAATGAGTTGAAGCTGTTTAATGGTCTTTTTGGGTAGAGCAGTTAAGAGACCATTGTAGTAGTCCACCCTACAGGAAATAAAAGCTTGGATAAGCTTCTCTAGGTCTTTGTGGGACACCAAACCCCTGATTCTGACTATATTTTTTAGATGATAGAAAGCTGTTTTGGTGATTGCTTTGATATGGCTGGAGAAAGTGAGATCTGAGTCTATTAGAACGCCAAGATTGCGCACTTGTTCCTTGTTTTTTAGAGCCCGGGACTCAAGGTGTTCAATAATGTTAATTATCTTGTCTTTGTTGCCAAATACAATAATCTCTGTTTTCTCCTTATTTAATTGTAGAAAAATTTGGCTCAGCCAATTGTTTAGTTGCTCCAAGCATTGACACATTGAGTCTATTGGGCTGTTGTCATCCGGTGAGAGAGCCACATATAACTGTGTGTCGTCCACATAGCTATGGTAATCAATGTTGTATGATTTTACCCAGAGGCAGCATATACAGATTGAACAGGACAGATCCCTGGGGAATTCCGCATGTCATGGCCACTCTATCCAATTCATAGCTGCCGATGGTGACAAAATAACTCTTAAGTAAGACCTTAAGTAAGACCTAAACCAAGTGAGGGCTGCTCCGGAAAGTCCTACCCACTTTTCTAGCCTGTCCATCAGTATTCTGTGATCTACAGTGTCAAATGCAGCACTGAGGTCTAATAAGCTTGTCAACCATGTTGAAAAGGGTGCGGGAATTGTTAGTGTCCCTGTTAATCATCTTAGAGATATGGATTTGTCTGGCCCTGCATAGCTCGTAGTTAAAACTACAGAGGATTTGTTTGTAAATGTCAAGGTGGACTTGAAGCTTATTTTTTCTCCATTTGCATTCAGCCTTCCTGCGATCTCTTTTCAGGTTTCACCACTGTCATGGTGTTTCTCCATGGTGCTTTCTGTCTCCCCCGGGTTTTTTTTTCTTTTCAGCATCCATGACATTCAGCATTTTTTGGTTAAAGTTATCCAGGATAGGATAAGGATAGGATCAGCCATCTCTGCATTCATGGTTGATAACCCAGCAATGGCCTCAATAAACTGGGCACTAGTACTCTCGTTTATGTACCTTTTCTTAACAGGAACAGAACTTATTTTGACATCGGGGGTGATAAGTAAGTCAAAGAAGATACAGTAGTGATCAGAGAGGGCCAAGTCCTTAACCAAAACAGAAGAAATGTCGAGACCTCTCGACATAACTAGATCAAGTGTATGACCTTGAGTGTGCGTAGGCTCTTTCACATGCTGTGTGAGACAAAAGGTTTCTAGTAGTGTAAGTAGTTAATTTGCATTATTGTCCCTGTTGTTATCTATGTGGATATAAATCCCCTGATATGATGAAACAGTTGAAGTCTAAGGATATAAGTGACAGTAGTTCGGTGAAGTCGTCAAAGAAATTAGTGGAGTATCTAGGTGGTCTGTAGATGGTTAAAAATACAATTTTGGGACTACCCTTTAATATGAGACTGAGGTATTCAAAGGAAGTGAAGTTACCAAATGTGATCTCTTTGCATTGAAGTGCATCTTTATATAAAGCAGCTACTCTACCTCCTTTCTTGCCAATTCGGCACACATTCATAGAGTTGAAATTCACTGGTGCTGTCTCATTTAGAACAGTAACACTATTGCCTTCTACTAACCATGTCTCAGTAAGAAACAGAAAATCGAACTTGTTGGATATTATCATGTCATTAACTAACAATGATTTGTTGACTAACGATCTATTATTAAGTAGAGCTAGCTTTATGGACAGGGCAGGAGTCCCTGGGGCCCCTGGGGCAGTCTGGAGTTTTTGTGGTACAGGTAGCAGATTAGATCGCTTTAACCCATAAGCCGAATGCACTCTATTCCTTCTATTACTAATCAACACCGGAATAAGGAACATTCTGAGCCTATTGGGTCCCAGCTTGTTCTCAGAGAAACTGTCAGTACCATATCTGCTGTGGCCAGGACCCTGTGCATACCATTCAGTCCAGTCCAGGTGTTGTACCATGTCTCTTGTACCACGCTGCCGATTTGCCCAAGTCAGCAGCGCACTAGGGTCCATACGTGACGTGGGGGTAGGGGGCTTGCTGAGATTGTGTGTGAGTATAGTTCCAGCTTGCATCATGGCCTTCATCTTCTCTGGGAAATCCATGAGGGGGGGGAGAGTGGTGAGATGGAAAGGGTGGATGACAGCGGTGATTCTGCTGGTATCTGCGGTGACCTCGGTCACTCTGTTGCTGATTGTGGTGTCTTTGGTATCTCTGCTGGTGGCGGTGTCCTTGGTGACTCTGCTGAAGATTGTAGTGAGTACAACGACTCTGTCTCTACTGATTGTAGATGAAACACGTCATCATGAGTCTCGTCTATTGTTAGAAACTCTGTTTGAGACATGCTCACCAGTGATGGGGATAGCTGTTGCTCTGTACCGCCTGTATTTTGTGTCTCTGCCTTTGGTGAGAGTTTTGGTCCTTCATCATGGTCGGGGGCAGGCGGAGGAGGCTTTACCTCCATCTGTGGTGTTGAATTTGTATTCGAGTTTGTGCAAGGGGCAGCTGTATTTGGCAATACAATACATGTCTTTGGGCCTGACGGTGGGCACCGTCAGGCCCAAAGAATTGTCTGCGACCCCAGAATAGCTCAAAGTTGTCAATGTAATTCAGACCTCTTAGGCTGCAGGTCCTGCTCAGCCATGTGTTCAGGCTGAGCAGTCGGGAAAACCTATTCGATCCCCTGGCTGGAAGAGGCCCACTGATGAACTTCTGTGCTGTCAGTGTCTCAAGTGTATTGAATAGTTCAATTAAGTCTTTTTTTAGGATTTCTGACTCTTCTCTAGGAATGTCATTCTTGCCCACATGTAGAATGACTCTATCGATTTCCCCGTGTTGAGAGAGAATGTTGGGAAGGTCCCAGTTCAATTCTGAAACTGTCACATTTGGCAGACAGCATGTTTGCATTGATCCAGCACCCAAGTTCCCAATGGTGGAGTCACCCACGATCAGATTTGTCTGGCCAGCTCCTACCGCAGGCAAGGGCCGCTGTTTTTTTGGCCTTGTGTTTTTGCTGGCCCTCTTTGTGTTCCTTTTCCCAGTCTGTGTTTTTGAATTTGTTTCAAAAACATTCAGGATAACGTCGCCCAGAGTCATTAATGGTTTGAAGCGGTTCAACAGAGGGACTGGTTTCGGCTGTATTATTTAGTATTTTCTCACGCCCTTGAATAGTCTGATGTAGAGGACATTACCTTTAGCTGCCTTTAGCTGTGCTTTTGGTTTTGCTCCAAACTTTTGCCATCGGTATATCCTTTCATCGTGCTGTGCTCTGACATCTCACCGATGTTGAGTGAGTTCCATCAAATTTTGGGAAATCTAAATCTAAGCTGTCAAGTCTCAGTGTCTTAGTATTCCTTAACTCACCCACTGCTGTCTGAGGAGTAGAACTGGAACCATATATTCCACCCTTCCTTGGGTCGTGTTCTGGTCTGGTCATAATTTCCGTCTCTAGTATAGCAATCTTCTGCAGGAGTTTGTAGCAGTTTGAGCAACACAGAGAGTTGGCAGTAGTATGAGGAGCCATAGCCACCGCGTCAACCTTAGCCCAGCCACTAGGCTAAAAAACAGACTAAAAGCAAAAAATGTAAGGTAATCCGGTGGTCAGACTAAAAGCAAAACAAAGGTAATCCGGTGGTCGGTAAGAAGAATAGGGTAAAAATTGGGTAAAAAAGGTAAAATAATAAAAGAGTAAAAGTAAAAAGAAATAATAATCGTTAAATAATAACGATGAGAGAGAAGAGAGAAAGGGCAAAAAAAGGCAAAAAGAAAAAGCAGAGAGCAGAGAGCAGAGCAAGGCACGTCTGACCTTCATGAGTAACACACGTGTGTCAGTAAATCAACGTGCATTCTCTGGTTCTTAGTGTCACAATATTAGATCATAAAACTCCAATTAAAATCAATAAATTCAACTTTAACAAAAAGAGGGCTCTGCCTAACAAATGTGGTTGAAAATACTTTGCCCTCCCGCTCTCTTGTGAAACACCTGTTCCCCCATCTACCTGTGTGGTAGAGGGTGTCTACCACACAGGTAGACGCCCTCTATCACATCATCAGATCATCATAAGTATTGCAATAATATCAACAACAAAGCAAAACAGCATATTCAACACAGAACATTCCAATACAGTATATGATTGCCATAATCAACAGAAAATTAATGGGTTCAACATAATTATGAATCAACATTAATAAGGAAAATCTGTGAAATGGCTTCAACAATTATTCTTACCAAAAAAATGCTTTGGGTAAATATCTAGTATGTCAATTTAACCCGTATTGCCCCACCTTTTTCACCCAAAGCAACGACCTGCGCCAGGTAAGCTGAGAAGACCCCAGGAGAGACAGTTAGTCGCGCACACCACTGTGACATCATCACCCATGCCCCTCCCACCGCCAAGCAGGAAGAGAACCACCAAGAGATCACCTGAGAACCACCAAGAGATCACTGCTCAGAAGTACGCTACTCTGATTTGTGATGATGTGATTTTCTGCTGTTCATCTCGTATATAATTGTATTGGACAAATGTTTAGCTATTTCTCTGTTGAAGATGTAAAAATAGAACAACGTAAACTCTTAATAAAGTTGCTCATAGTAGTAAATGTTAGTTAAAAATAAATTGTTAATAAGAAAACACTTTTTTTCATATTTAACTAGATATTACGGGTAATATGTACATACATAACATGTATACAGGCTTTTTGTACATTAAATACATTGGGTCTCCTGTCGTTCAAGGTCTTTAGAGAGATTGGTCCAGTCTCGCAGAGACACTACACATTCTGCTACAAGCTCTGTCAGCGATGCAAGGAGTCAGGTAGAAACTCATAGTCTCTCTCTCTGTCTCTCTTTTCTCCATTCTCTCTCCAATCTCTCTTTCCTGGTTTCTCTATCTCTCCTCATCTTTAATTTTTCTTTATTCTCTCTCTCACTCTACAGTATATCTTTCTATTAAAAATACTTAAAACTAATGAGGAAAAGCAATGAAGGAATGCATGGCAATACATGTTGTGATGATAGAGATCATATCAAGGCCTTCTTTCTCCCCAGGACGTGAGCACCTTAGAGCAGGTGTCCATGGACCAAGAGGAGCACGAGGAGGAGAAATGTGGTAATGACTTACACTATACACAGCAGGCTCATCAATACAATAGACACAATCTATCCCGAGCACTTATGGATGGTCAAACAATCAAGACAAAATCCAATGGACACAGTTCGAGTTCAAAAGGTTACATGAGCTCTTCTTGTGTACAATCACCAGTGTACACACTTGGATGATATACTATCCGAGTAAAAAGTGTTGCACCATGGGATGTGTTTAACAGATCTCTTCTTCTTCTGTGTGTTTAATGAAGGCATAGTGGACAGCGAGGCCGGGGAGTCCAGTGGCTCGTCTCACAGCGACATTGTTGTTGTTCCTCCCAAGCGTAAAATCAGAAAGGTATAGGTATTATTACTTGAATTATTACAAAAAAATATGAAAGAGGGGCTAGGGGATTGTCTTCTAGTAGTGGTTAGGGTGTTTGACTCCCAGCTGGAAGCGTTCTGGGTTCGAACCCCACATGTCCACAGCTTGAACAAGATGCCCTGACCCCTACCTGCTCCTAATGACATGTATCTGGATTCACTGTAAGTTGCTTGGGATAAAAGCATCTATCTGGTTAATAGGAAAGTAGCCTTGAGTTTCCAGTTCTTCCTTGTACAAGAGAGCCTGGAGGGAGACCCTAACAGTTTGGGCAGGCCAATCACAAGTCAGGGGTGACGCTTGAGCTGTGATTGGGTGGGTTGGTCTTGACACAAGTTGAAGGGCCAATGGCTGGCTGCAACCATGAATCAGAATGCAAATGCAAGTGAGGGAGCTAAACTGGTAACAGCAATGCATTGGGTCAGACTAATAGGAAAGAGAAGAAAGAGGAGAGATCTGAGGAAGTATTTTTTGTGTAAAGTGTCTAACCATCTATCTCTACATCCACATTATCCACATCACACCAAGAAGACATGCTATAGAGACCTATTTTCCAATGAACTGAACCTCCATCTGTGTTTACTGAACCTCGTCTCCCTTTTTTAAAGGGAGACAAGCTGAGAGTGGAGATCTTGTCCCTGACCTTTGGCCCCTCCTCCCACGTGGCCCGTGACCAATCGGTGCAGCGCGTCTATGTGGAGTACCGGCTGCTGGGCGTTCCCATGGCGACCACGGAGACGCCCATGTCCCTCCGCAAGCCCACCCAGGGGGAGGAGATCCACTATAACTTTACACGAGGTGTGGCGAGGAGGCGTTCTTGTCAACATATTTAGCATGGAGCATTACTCTTTTTTTACGAATGTCTTATTGTTCCTCTTTGTCTCTCTCTTTCTTTCTATCTCTTGCTGTGTCTTTATCACTCTCCCTCCCTCGCTCTGTCTCTCTCTATTGATCTCTCCATTATTCTCTCTCTCTGCTCTCTCTACATCTCTTTCTGCTCTCTCTCTACATCTCTCTCTGCATCTCTCTCTCTGCTCTCTCTCAGTGATCTATGTGGATGGATCAGAGTCGGCCCCTCTCAGGCAGTATCTGTACACCATGTTGGAGGGTACCGACCCCAGCCAGGGCAGGTACTGTACCCCACCATCCATCCATCCATCCATCCCGGATCATAACACAAGGGTCAGCTGACATAGCTCCCAAGCTTGTGACAGTGAAATCACTGATTGTGATTATATATGTGTGTATGTGTGTGCGCATGTGTGTGTGTGTGCGTGCGTTCGTGTGTGTGTGTGCGTGCCACAATAAGGTTAAAGTTCACCGTGGTCAGTGAGCCAATGGATGATGAGGAGTGTGTGGATGTGGGACATGCCTTCCTCGACCTACAGGAAATGCTGCTCACAGGAAATGACGTCATTGAACGTCAAATTGATAGTAGGTGTTGGATTTGTGATTTTTGTCATACCACTTTCATTTGATTTCCTTTACATTTTGACACACTTGGACATGTTCAAGACAAATTAAAGGAATACATATTGCTGGCATACAGTGTATGAATGAATGAATATTCTTGTATCTGTGTGTGTGTGTATTCTAGTCTTGAGTGTGGACGAGAAGAGAGACTCTATCGGTAAACTGAGGGTGTCCCTAGAGGCAGCCAAAGCTCTGACGGAAATCTACCAGGAGTTTCACAGGAAGAAAGAGCCAGAGAACGAAGGCGAGACCACCGAGGAAGAGGAGGATGAGGAGGAAGAGGAGAGAGAAGAGAAGAAAGAACCTCAGATACAATTTGTCGAGTGTGATGAGGACAGTGACTTTTTTTAATAAAGAGAGAGTGAGATTAAATGTATACATCATAGGTCTCTGAGCAATAGTGAATAGTGACTTGTTAGTAACTAATTTTTTGGGTAATGCCAATTGATAAAATGTTTTACAAAAGACAGTTTATGCTAAACCTTGAAAATGCAAATAAAATAGTATATTTATGAAAGACATTTTGGTTTCTGGGTTTATTTGACACGTGTGTTTATCTGTTTGTCGTCCATAATTAACACGTTTTGTATTCTATTTATTAAAGCGCTGCATTCAGAGGTATTGATCGATGTTTTCGTCAATCGACACTGCTCTTTAAATGTAACAATCGCAAAACCTCTAGTATTGCCGTACTGCATACTGCTGCTGCGCATGCGCAGTAATAAATGTGCCTATGTGGACAACTCCGTTTCTCTTTTTGTGATCAGTTGAAATGCGCTTTTTGTTGACTTTGTTGTTGGTCTGCAGTTTCTCTAAGGCAGACCAGGACGAAAGACTGCCGAACAAATGCGAAGGTAAACCACCTCATAGTTTTGGGCATGTAGAAAAATGTAGTCAGACCCTTTTTTTGTACCCTAGCTACATCAATAGTCATGCAATGAAACGCATTGTCTTGTCTGTATTCCACCTACTACTCCACCAGTGTGTAAATTCCTCACCGTGGAACTCCAGGCGTCGCTGGAGAAAACCGGCCGTTCCAAAGAGGTGTTGGAGGTCGGCGAAGTGCTGGACACTGGCAAACGAAGGCGCAAGATCAAATATAACACCTCGTAAGTTGGTCAGAGCCATGTCTTTAGCGCTTCAAAGCTGTGAGTGTGGAGGTTTTCACCATACCCCAAAGTGAAACACAGATTCACTAGCTAGTAACAGTTATCAACAGTATACACGGGTAGATTGTTTATTTAATTCGATGACATGACTTTATCTGTCAACCACGCTCACCAAGAAACTTGTTTCACTTTTTGTAAAAACTCTTCTGCTACTCGGGTTAAAGTAATCAACTACCTATTGTCAATGATGAGGTAGTCTAATTGGTGACTCGTTGCGTTGTCAGGGAAACGAGGCTGACCGAGGCGGTGGACAACATATGTGAGGGAATCCTCCAGTATAATGTCCACGCCGAGCGACCCGGCAGCCTCCGCTATGCCAAGGTAAAGTGTGTGTGACAAATAAAAATAATGAGCATAATAGTATGTGGCTTATTGCTTAACCAATCTTATAGGCTAATAAGGATCCAATGCGTTCGAAAATTGACGCCAACATAAGAGTGTGCGTGTGTGTCACAGGGCGCCAGTCAGACCATGACCACGCTGAAGAACCTGGTCCACAAGGGGGTGAAGGTGGACCTGGGGCTGCCTTACGAGCTGTGGGACGAGCCCTCTGTGGAGGTCTCCGACATGAAGAAACAGGTGTGTGTGTTTGTGGCAATAACAAGGCCTTTTAATTTATCTGTAGCTTCCCTTTTAATTTTGTCTGTAGCTTCTTGTGTGTGTGGTAACAGTGTTGATTTCAACTCGTCTATATGGTCATGTATGTTGTTCTTGGCTTATAGGCTTTCATTTTGTGTGTGTGTGTGTCTGTGTGTGCGTACAAAAACACACAAGCTGGATCGTTTCATGACGAGGCACGACATCATCTTTATGGCACTAACACTGCCAGGGTTTGGGGTTCGATTCCCACTCTGGAAATGTATGCAGTTGTATTACAAGACACTTTGGATAATCCACCAAATGACATGTGTATTATATATTTTTTTGTAACTAATGTGTTTTATTTCAACGTGTGTGTGTCCCCAGTGTGAGACGATGCTGGAGGAGTACGAGGAGGTGGTGGAGGACTGGTACTTCCATCACCAGGACCAGCGTTTGGAAAGGTTCCTCTGTGAGACGCATGTCCTCACCACCTCTGAGCTAGGTAGTTGCCTAACATCATACTATACACTAACATATTACACTGCTCAAGGAACACTTTGAAAACACATCAGATCTCAATGGGGAAAAAATCATGCTGGATACCTATACTGATATGGACTGGGTAATGTGTTAGGAACGAAAGGATGCCACATTGTTTGATGGAAATGAAAATTATCAACCTACAGAGGGCTGAATTCAAAGACACCCCAAAACACTAAGTGAAAAAATTATGTGGCAGGCTCGTCCGTTTTGCTGAAATTCCATTGCAGCAACTCAAAATGGTACTCAGTACTGTGTATTGCCCCCACGTGCTTATATGCATTCCTGACAACGTCGGGGCATGCTCCTAATGAGACGACAGATGGTGTCCTGGGGTATCTCCTCCCAGATCTGGACCAGGGCATCACTGAGCTCCTGGACAGTCTGAGGTGCAACCTGGCAGCATCGGATGGACCGAAACATAATGTCCCAGAGGTGTTCTATTGGATTTAGGTCAGGCGAGCGTGGGGGCCAGTCAATGGTATCAATTCCTTCATCCTCCAGGAACTGCCTGCATACTCTCGCCACATGAAGCCGGGCATTGTCGTGCACCAGGAGGAATCCAGGACCCACTGCACCAGCGTCGGGTCTGACAATGGGTCCAAGGATTTCATCCCGATACCTAATGGCAGTCAGGGTGCCATTGTCTAGCCTGTAGAGGTCTGTGCGTCCCTCCATGGATATGCCTCCCCAGACCATCACTGACCCACCACCAAACCGGTCATGCTGAACGATGTTACAGGCAGCATAACATTCTCCACGGCTTCTCCAGACCCTTTCACGTCTGTCACATGTGCTCAGGGTGAACCTGCTCTCATCTGTGAAAAGCACAGGGCACCAGTGGCGGACCTGCCAATTCTGGTGTTCTATGGCAAATGCCAATCGAGCTCCACGGTGCCGGGCAGTGCACACAGGGCCCACTAGAGGACATCGGGCCCTCAGGCCACCCTCAT
>OMKN01065787.1:0-10287 GCA_900302345.1 Melanonus zugmayeri
TTAGACCCAATGAGTAAGTGCAATGACCATGTTTGGTGTTAAAATACAATCCGATGTTTAGGCTCCAACGACAAATTCAACGCCAAGACTTCAAAAACCCATCTTCATTTCAGCATATCATGTCCCCGGCTTCCTTCCATTGTATCAGCGATCGCTAAATATTTACACCACTCCCGGCTCCAGCGCCTAGTTCCTCTAAACCCAGACAGTGGAACTGAATATGTGATTTTAATGACTGCATCGCATGAGCTAGCAGGCCGGCATTGATGTGAACGGTGAGTGATATTTCCTCTGGTGAGCGTCCCGACTGTACTTTACACAGCGAGTGTGATCCCAGCCACATCCCAGAGGAGCCCAAGTCCTCGTGCTGGTGAAGCTCCACTGAATACAATATCAGGTAATTAGGTCCTACAAAAGCTTTTGGCATCTACAGGGGGGGAAGTATTGACTAATGGCTCCGCCTTATGGCAGATATAGTTCCGTATTGACGTCCGTGCTCCCGACTTTGCATCCAATTAAATCAGTTGAGAGACAAAGACCAGAGTCAGTTGCTCATGTGACATTCTGGTGGATGCTGTGTGTGTGTCTGGGATTGTGTGTGTGTCTGGGATTGTGTGTGTGTGTGTGTGTGTGTTAGTAGGCATATCAGTGTATGTAGAGTATGTGAGAGGAAGAGAGAGAAGGAGAGAGAGAGAATGTAAAAATAATTAAATAAACGAGCAGTTGTCCAGGCAGAGCAATCCTACTGTCAGGAGGACCTGGCTGCTATTTAATTACAGGTAATGCATGCTGGGTATTGTGTGTGTGTGTGTGTGTGCATGCTGGGAAGGAGCGCGGCTCAGCACCAGGACAGAAGGACGCAGGCAGCCAGGGGGCAGTCGGGATATGATTAGCAAGATCATAAAAGCAATGACACAGGGAGAGAGAAAGGACTCCACGATCACAGCCTGCATTCATAGTGTGTCTCATCCCGACAAGGTCAACGTAAATTCACGCTTTGATTCGGATCACTTTAGTTTCTCTTGTTGTTAAAAATAAATAAATAACCGTAGTGTGTCATTGAGTGGACGGATGAATGAATGGATGAATAAATAAATACAATTTCAGAAAGAGGACAGAAAGCAATATGTGATAAGTCATCCGCTGATGTGATTTGTGTGTGTGCGTGCATATGTGTGTGTCTATGTGCATTTTGGGAGCCTGCAGGAGTGTGTGTATGTGTGAGTGTTTGTCCTTGTACCCGAAACAGTAACACTTGATAATAACAAATCATTATTCACTGATTTATAAATACATTTGTTAAGACAATGTTAATGATTTATAGATGTTATTTATATGTTGTTATTATAAAGTTGCAACAATGCCGCTGTACTAAAGTTTTTAGAGGTTATTGAATTATTGAATCGCTAACTCATGAGTTGGACGTTATTATGAAGTTGCAACTATTCATCATTTTCTAATGGTAACTGGTAAATGTTCAATTTCCATAAAATACACAATTTCAAATTCAAAGTCAGACTAACAAAATAATGAACGTTAACATTTTAAATGTTGCCAATTGACCCACAAAATAAACTAAATTACCTTATGAAAAATACAACTAAATGCACAGATGTCCCTTAGGCAGGCAGGAAACGTTGCACAAGGGCTGCCCTAAGAAATCTCTGACAGGAAAGAAGTTATTTGCAAAATGGTCGTCATAACTGTTGATAATGAACCCGTAAATAACCTAAATGAACTCGTGAAAAGATTGCATATAACAAAAAATAATAATAATTAAAAAAAGGAAAAAATAATTCCTCATGACCTCTTGGTCAAGGGGAGGAGCTTGGCCCTTGCTTTGTTGGTTTGAACTCATCAACAGCGTATTTATGAATATACTTTTGGATGGCATTCATATGCAGTTACCTTCAGTAACGCATAACTACACACTATGAAGCATTTACAACGTATTAGTTAATAGTTAATTCATCCTTTATAAAACATCAACAATACATTATTACATTGTTACAAAGCTATTAATACACACTATGTTAAGCATTGATAAACACTGTTACAATGATTTGTTTTTGATTAGTAGGTTAATTTATAATAGTGAATTAATCATTAGTAAAAAATGAATAATACATAAAATCATTACTAGGCTATTATTAAACACTATGTTAAGCATTTATGAATACTTTTATGAATTATTTATTTTTCATGAATAGGGCCATTTATAAGGTATGACAACTGCATTGTCATACTTTATAGACTTGTTTACCTACATTAAGTATTTTAATAGTTACAAACCAGTGGTAAAGAAGGTGTTAATGGTACATGAGATCATTTAGAAAGCATTAGTAAATAGTTAATAAACCATTTACATACCTTTTACAAAGCGTAAGTAAATGATTAACAACATATTTGCATGTGCTTTTAATGAATGTGTGCTTAAGCGTCTTTGAGTTTTAGAAATCTCATTTTTATTATTATTAATATAATAATATATGATATAAGTTACACTAATGCTTACCGGATGTGTTAACAACTATTTTATTTAACACTTACTAATGATGCACCTAATGCTTACTAAAGCTAGTTACTAAAGCATTTACTAACTGTTAGTTAAGACTTTTGCGTGACCTAATCTAAAGTGAGAACTATCTATGCCTTATTAAACATTTATAAGGGATCCATAAAGGGTGGCCAAGCCAGAGCTTCCATCCTCAGAAGGAAACAGACAACAGAAGGTGATACAGAAAATGAAATGTTTATTGCACAGGTAAAAAAAAAAGACCCATTACTCATTTCCTAAAAACAGATTCAGTAGAAACATTTGTAATTAACTTGTAACTAAAAAAAATATATATTTTTTTATAAATCAAATCTCTCAGCCATATCTTATATAAAAAAACAAACTCTCTGTCTCAATCTGTCAGGCAAACATGGCTGGAATAGTGTGCAACTATACATCTAAATCTATTTATATTGATGTACACAGACACACACACACACACACATTTCTCTCTTCAGACGGACGCTGACTCACGACTCGTATTGATGACGCATTGTATTGCGTCATCAATACAACAAATGGTTTATTAACTATTTACTAATGCTTTCTAAATGATCTCATGTACCATTAACAACTTCTTTACCACTGGTTTGTAACTATCAAAATACTACATGTAGGTAAACAAGTCTATAAAGTATGACAATGCAGTTATCAAAATGGCCCTATTAATGAAAAATAAATCATTCATAACAGTATTCATAAATGCTTAACATAGTGTTTAATAATAGCCTAGTAATGTTTTTTTTAATGTATTATTCATGTTTTACTAATGATGAATTCACTATTATAAATGAACCTACTAATCAAAAACAAATCATTTGTAACAGTGTTTATCAATGCTTAACATAGTGTGTATTAATAGCTTTGTAATGATTTAATAATGTATTGTTGATGTTTTATAAAGGATGAATTAACCATTAACTAATATGTTGTAAATGCTTTATAGTGTGTAGTTATTATAAAGTGTTACCTTCATTCTGGTCGCCATTTGTTGGTTGTTGAAGACGTTGAAGCCCCATCATCAGCGTCACGCTAGAAGCGACGCCGCTGATGGCTGACATTATGCCCCATCTTGTTTTCATTGTATTCCTTCCTTCAGTCAGTAACGTTAGCGGTCCCAATCAGAGCGCTTCTGACGGTGCTGGTCTTTTCAACCGCTACGAGCTCAGCTAGTGTGCGCCGCCACGAGCTTGAAGCCTGACAGCCAGCATCCAAGGCAACCGGCCAATCATTCCCAGTAAAGGCCAGACCACCGGCAATTTTTTTCCAATTGCAGATGACGTCACACCGGTGGCACAGTGGCAGAACATGAGATGGAGGGCAGGAGGTTCACTGGATAGACACACACTGGATATACTGTACTGCTTTTCATGATAACAGACAAAATGCCGGTTGTTCAAATCGATCAAACCGAGAGAAAAAAAACAATAAATAAATGGCTGCGAATCTGCATCTTTCTAGCCTGACATCGCTGGACCAATTCGCAAATGCATATTAGTCTGGAACCTTTCAGTTATATATACATGTATATATACATGTATATATAACTCAGTAGTTATATTAGTGCGTATTAGTCTGGAGTCTTAGCTTTGAGTGCAGTTGTTTGTGCTATGTTAGTGGTGTTTATGACATATGTTAAGACACATGTATTAATTAAAGGTGCAATGTGTAAGATTTGGACAACTTTTTTTGGGGACACCAGAAAGTTGTAAGAAACAAGGAAATGCACTCCCTCCCCCATCACCCCACTGAATATAGTGTAAAGCTTACTGTTAACAGTGAATCTGTGCTATGACTTTGTCAAGTTTTTCTCCTTCAAGTGATCAGGTAAGTCAGAGCCAGCATTACATTTTTCAGTGTACTTTTGACATGATTGACAAGAGGTTAGACTAAGGACGCTGCAGTGACGGCAATCGCCTCTTGAGCTACAAAGTGGTATTACGAGACGGTACGGACCGGCCCTGCTGGGCGAGCAGCTAACTTGAGTAAATATCTCTGCAATACAATCCATAGACGTCTTTGAAACGGTGTGGAGGCTCAGGGGGAACGGTTCAGAGGAGCTACTGAAAGACCACCGCATGCATTGAATTGTATGAGTGGCTTGCAAAAAAACACAGCAAGGGCCCTTAGGCCGGTTACTCCAGGACACTGCTGCAATGTACAAGGGTGGATTGTTGAGCACAAGAGAGTAGAACTGTCAATCACACACACACACACACACACCAGTGTAGGAAATATATTTAGTTTTTCTTATTGTACATAAGCAATTATTCGACTGTTAACTGAAATCAGCCTTGGCTTAATTTATATCCAAAAAATACACATGTGTGAACTCTCATTTATGTTCTTATTTACTTCTTATTTTTTGTCTGGCTTTGAATTTGAAATTGTGTATTTTATGGAAAATGAACATTTGTTACTATTAGAAAATTATGAATAATTGCTACTTCATAATAACATCCAACTCATGATGAGTTAGTAATTTATTAATGTTTAATAACCTCTAAAAATGTTAGTACACTTAGAAACTGTTAGGAACTGACTTTGAATTTGAAAGTGTGTATTAAGTGTGTATTCTAAGTGTTACCCTTAGAAAATTATATGAATAATGAGTTGTTAGTAATTCATAAAGAATCTGATAACCACATTAATAAATAGTTAACTGATTAATAATTAACTATGCATTAATGTTTAACAACTCAATAGTAACTAATTAATTAATGGGTTGTTCATGATCTATTGACCATTTATAACCTATAGTTATTATCAAATGTTACCAAAAGGGGGAATGAACAAATAAAGAAAGACAGAAAGAAGAACAAATCAAGTCACTGGCAAGATGTGTGAGAAGGAAGGAAACAGGTCTTGGTCCATCAAGTTCTATGCAGTAGCACTTCATGAACATTGCAATAACACCTGGGTGAGAATGTGCTGTGTGCAGATAAGAGCACAGTGGGACTGCAGAGACTACAGTCGGTAATGAGCTGGACCCTAGGGGCCGTGCTTCTAAAACGGGATCCTATCAGAACCGGACAGCATCCTACCTCAGGCCAAGGGTGGGCCCCATCTGCTACTCCTCCCAAGATGCCAATTCAATTAGCTCAATCAATATGCCAAAAGACCGCCTAACAAAAAACATGTTTTTTCTCATTCTCATTCTAATTTCATTCCCCCCCCCCTCTTGACCTTGCTAAAGTCTTTCCCAACTTTGCAGGGGCATGAAAGGAAGGAAAGGGGCTTTAATGAGACCAAACACCGAGCAAACATCTCCTTCCAGCACCGCATGCCAGCCTCCCAAGGCACAAGAGGCGCTGGCATTTAGATCACATCGGTTGTCTTTGTTGTATCTGTTGTATTCCTCTCATTCGGTCCCTCATGAAGAATGCATGTTTAGAGCCCGGGGCAGCCTGCATTCACTGCATAATGACCCGGGCCGTGGCGGGCCTGCCTCGCCTTCCACCGGGTTCGTTCTACCTAAAACTTGTAGACTAGAATAGCTGGGGCGAGAAAACCACAGTCCACGGTGTTCCCAACGTAACAAATCACAACCACCTGGATTCCTCACTGTCACAACATCCACTAGTTAACTCAGCCACATATCCAGCTATCCCTTCTTCATTCATGGAATTGGCTGAAGAATGTAATATAGCAGCATAACTATGCAATATGAAATACACATTGTCATTCTTGCATCAGAATATCCTGCTGTCAAAATGGCGTGTTTCATTTTTTTCCAAATCTGATGAGGGCTGGTGTATTCCAACTGGAGGTGATGAGAGTTCAGGTCCCCGGAGGAACCCCAAAGACTCGGCGTCCCTTTCCTTCCTTTCCTTCCTTTCCTAGAAGCAAGAGTAATACGGTGTCCGGGTAATGAAGGAACAGGTGGTGTAAAGACAATAGACGCAGAGACAATGGCATGCAAAGCACCCCTCCTCGCTGGTGGCAGAAAATCACAAGCTGACAAACAAACAAAATAATACCCTGCATGGGTGCCACACCTGGAGAGAAAATGAATTTGCTGAATTTGATAAGGGCCAACAGGGAGCCTTCAGTTTTGACAGGTACAACTAAGGCATTTGTCACGGGTTCAAAAACTAATCTAATTTCTCCAACAACACACTTGACTTGAGGAAGGCTCGTATATTGGATTTTCTTATATGGCACAACGTGCAATGAGAGAAAACACAGCAGTAATTGAAGGATTAGAAGTGAACGACGCCAGTGGAATGGATTTAGGCTTTTATCTGTGCTTTACTGTGATACGAAGACAGTGGTGTTCAGTGTACAGCAAGAAGGTAAACAGACAGACAGTCATCTTTTATCCTCTAAAGGAGCTTATAACTACACAATATTACAAGGCACACATTGGAGGGAATACTGGGAGAGAATACTAATAGGGCGAGAAAGCGGTTAATCTGCAGTTTGTCTGTTATTTCTATTATGTATTTCTACTCATCTATTTCTATTCATCTATTTTTTTCTGATTATTTCCTGTTATTTCGGATAAAAAGACAAAAGAAATCAATTTGGTGGACACTTTAATCCAATTACTGTGTACATTCTTGCCATGGGTAGGCCTCAGTGGGAATGGGACCCCTAACCCAGGCAGTGTTAATGCCATGCTCTACCAGTCGAGGACCAGATTTCATTTCAGCCACAAACGAGGTAAAGGGAAATCAGGGAATTGATTGAATAAGCCGTATACAGTGCTTGGAGTACTAGGATGAAACCTGCGTCAGGTTTAGACTCCTTTGAGCAGCAACATAGACCCCCAGTCGGGGTTCTCATTAGCTGGGGACGGCAAATTATACGTACTGTTATGTCATTCATGATGGCATTCACACATTGTGTTTAATCTTGCTATATGACACATTATCTCCATGGGTGGCTCTATGTATTTATATTGTAATATTTAATACAAATGTACACATTTCAACGTGTATCTAAAGCACAATCAGGTCCCTACACGTTTGTCACATTTGAGCTAACAAAGTTTTTGCCCTTGTTTCGTCTGGTACTTGTCAAAGTGTCGGTTATATTGACATGCACTCTCAGCTGGTCTTATCTCTCATTAATCCGAATATCACACACACACACACATCCGACACACACACACACACACACTTGTTTTGTCGCTAGCACCGGTGTGTACACGACAGGCCCTGTCACAGAACACGACAATGTCTGCAATTTTCTGCACAGTCTGTCAGCCGGATGAAGCCAGAGGTTTGCTTCAACGGCTGAACCAGCCAGAACGCCTGCTAGGGGCCACAATCACAATCGCCTGTTTTTTGTACTTTTCCTTCATTTCTGAGGCACTTACAACTGGCAATGGCCACCAATTAGGGCTCTGACCTAATCGCTAAGGGCCCAGAAACCCTTTAGCTTCATTAGGGTCTTCTCACTCTCAGCCCGGCATGTATTTCAGTGCTGCTGATATTTATGGTACACACATGTGTGCCAGGTAACACAGATGCTGTGGAGGGAGACAGGCAGAGAGAGAGAGAGAGAGAGAGAGAGAGAGAGAAAAAGAGAATGATAAGAGAGAGAGAAAGATAAGAGAGAGAGAGATAAGAGAGAGAGAGTAATAAGAGAGAGTGATAAGAGAGAGAGCGACCAAGAAACCTCTTTAGTTCCAGGTTCATCTACATAACCCAGCTGGCACCAGACAGTGAACATAGCATCCCATTCTCTGTAGTGTGTTGTTGACGACATGTGGCAGTGATATTATCCAAATTAACTGCCCCCCCCCCACGCTTCCTGCCCCTCGGTACCCAGGCTTTAGTTGGATACTAATGCCAGTCTGGCCTATTCATTTGAATGGGAGTTGGATTTAGGTAGCGGGGAACAGGTGCACTGAGAGTGGGATGGAGATATTGATAATATAGATTATTAATGAACATTTGGATGGCTCTACTGCCGGTCTGTTTGCTGTTCCATATGTTGCCTTGGACAGCTCATCGGTAGCACCGAGAGAGCTGAACGCATCCCGACGTGGAGGTAAATGTGTCTGGCCTAGACAAAGACGTAGCAACGGGGGACACAAAATGTATTCAAACTAGAGCCCATTTGCCAAAATTTCGACAATGTTCTCGAATTAAATGAGATCGGAGTAAAAAGTATAATTTGTTATTGCCATGATGAAAATGCAATAACCCGTTTCGAAAATGAGTATGTTTGCTCGCCTTGGGACCATGACGAAATTATAGCTATAGATGGTGGATTCAAAATACTTTTTTGGGTGGTGTATCCACTCACGTTTCCATCCACTCACTACCTCTAATGCAAAATAAGGAGGCATCAAAAAGATGTGTAAATTACATCTGGCTTCCAGGACACTATCTGGCAGCCAGAGAGTCTGTAAATATTTTATTTATTGCAGAACATCAGTGGAGTGTGTGAAGGTGTGGGAGCCAGCCAGGCATGAGTGTGTGTGTGTGTGTGTACTATACAGCTGCACACACACACACACACACACACACACACAGGCCCGCACACACACGCGCACACACACACAAGCACACACGTATACACACACACACACACACACACACACACACAAACAGCTTGTAATTGATCTTGTTTTCCTCTCTCTTCAAGCCAGATAGAAACATGCTCAATTTAATTAACTGCAGTTCAAAAGGAGATACAGGAAGTCCAATTAAAAGGAAAACTTGGTGTGTTTAGTGCTATGCTTAGTGTTAGTGATGGAATACAGCCATGATAGCACGATATGTCCAACACTTCATACAACGTGCTAAACTAACCCTATCTCAGATTAAACCTATTTGAGCTTTTTAGAACATTTTACAAGTGTGTATTCATGGATATTCTGCTAAAACAAGATAATTACTAAATCATAATGGGGTGCGCCAATGCCCAGAGTCCCAGGACTATCATTAACAGATAAAACCAGAACCAGAACCGAACCCATAAGCAACTGTGATTAGGTATATAAAAAATTGAAATATTCCAATGCCCATTGTACATGATTAGTTTGTAACAAAGGATCAACTCAAGCAAGACCAAATTAGCACCCATTACACTTGCACATCTCAAATATTCCTGATTTCAGACCTGAATAGCCATTTCCCTCCAATGTCCTCATTCATGGAGTCATATGAAAACTACAAGAGGAGGACAGCTAAAGAAATCCCCTATGCCATATGGTCCTATCTTTTCCAGTCTAAACTCCTCTCTACATATTCTCTGGGAGGAGAGTCGTAGCGTGAGAAGGTGCAGCACTACAGTTGCTGCAGGTGTGTGCTGTAAGGTGGTCCATGTGGAATCATTTATGCACAATAGTACACAGCAAGGGTAGATTGTATTATGTCTGTTCTTTTATTTCCATGGTGTTAAGGTGGCAATTTATGTTTATTTCATTAGTGTCGGTTTGTGGGTGTGTGTGCATTCAATGCAGTCCCATATTTTTGTCTTTGGTTTATATTGCGTCATAGTGTTTGGTGTTGGTGAGTCAGTGCCCATGGATCATACGTGTTGCTCGTGAGTCAGTGCCCGTGCGTCATACGTGCTGTTTGTGTGGCATGAGTGTATCAGGTACTCACAGGCATCGTCTGCCCACCATGCAAGCTGTTGATTGCTGCCTGTGCTTCTGCATGGCTGGAAAACTTCACAAAGGCACAGCCTGCGAGTCAGAAAAACACAGAGAGGGAAAAAATAGAAGAAAGAAAGGATAGGGAGAGAAGAGAAAGAAAAAGGTGTGGGGAAAA
>OMKN01065788.1:0-14856 GCA_900302345.1 Melanonus zugmayeri
TTTACCTTCTGGTAGCTTAGAGGGGTCGAACCTCGAGGAGAGGAAGGGAGGGGCTCCACCAGGAGACAGCAGGATGGCAGGGAACCCTGGCGGGGCACCCATGGGTGCTGCTGCGTGCTGCTGGGCCAGGGGTGGCACCTAGGAGACACAGAGAGAGAGAGACATCATGATAAATTACATTAAATTCATGTATTCACCATTTGTCCACTCGTTTGTGGTATATATAGTATAGATCAGTGGTTCTCAACTGGTGGGTCGTGAGGGCACTTTGAGTGGGTCGCAGAGCATATGCCAAACCTTCATCTTTAGAAAGGAGCACATGAATTAACCAATGAATGTAATTCATGTTTCAATGGCTTAGTATTTCAGTGAGTTTACCCCCGATTGTTGCACTTTTTGTTTGCTCAATGTTTTCAACAGTACATGAAGGCATTGTTGATTACTGCAATATTGGTAAATACATTTTGTATTTTTGGGTCGTGACTTAATGACACGTGTGGGTCCTGAGGCTAGACCAGTTGAGGACCACTGGTATAGATAGTGCTATATATCGCAGTATGTTCTTATATACAGTATATATACTTCTATATGGTAATACAGCACAAATACAAACATTTGGTGGATCCTGGGTACTTCCACAGGTGGGTCATAGAATGAAAACATTTGGGAACCCCTGATATACAGCATACAGTATGTACAGCAAGTCCTACACAGTTTCTTTGAATTGGAACACGTGTGTGAAAGCCATGTGTGGAGATCTGGGGGAGTGAAATTCCATGTGTGCAGATAGCGATACAGATAGCAACGCTGGGGTCTACAGACAGCAGGGTTTTTTTTATTCATGTTTTGGCAGTTGGATTTAAATATTCACAAGGGTAGTGAAGTGGATCGGGTGTTCTGACTCCCAGCAGAAAGGTTCCGAGTTCGATCCCCCAATCTACCTGTAGGCATCCCTGAGGTGCATTAACCCCTACCTGCTCCTTAATGACATGTCTTTTAGTTCACTGTAAGTCGCTTTGGATAAGTGTGATGAATAGTAAATATGTTCCACAACCTCTGTACACGATATGAATCATTTGAAAGATCAGCCTTTTTTTTCTCATTTTCATTTTTTTTGTGACACACACATACAGAACCTTGTCAAACCAGAGAGCATAGACGCTGCAAGAGCAGGAGTAGGACGGCTCTAGAAAGGAAGAGAAGAGACAGCAGCAGGTTTCAAAGGTCGATGTCCAAGTGGAAACGGCTGTACTGAGCGAGTCCTGGTCCGAACCCGACCCCCTCCTCTCCTCTCCTGGCCGATGCCTGAGGCAACGTGTCATCCATCCTTTGTTCCAGAGGCTATGACTCTCACTGCACGGCTACATAAACACAGGGATGTACCACTGTGTGTGTGTGTGTGGTCTGTTTTGTGCAATACATATGGTCTATTACGAATTCACAGTTCCTGTGCTTCACTGAAAGAAAATGGCTAAATTCTGATGGACAAAGAAGTATAATTTTCTTGTCTTCAGAATGAATATTACAACTTTTTTAAATTATAGTAGGAATAATATTGTAATCCGCGGGGGAGGTACAGTGAACATATGTATGAATCAACATGCATCTTACGCATATAAAACTGCATAAATCTCGTCTGTAAACACATCCACATTGTTGAGATCTTCTGAGAACTTACTGAGAAGATAGTTACAGTTGAAGTTGGAAGTTTACATACACTTAGGTTGAAGTTATTAAAACAAATTTTTAACCACTCCAGAGATTTCATGTTAGCAAAGTATAGTGTTGGCAAGTCAGTTCAATCTTCCTATAGAATTCAAGGGAAAATTTGTCAGGAGAAACAACCGCTAAAATGATCCATCTGTATCTATGGCATATCTGGCAGCACTGGTTTGAGGCTCATTTGATACCTTGGAAACCTTGATGACTTAAAGCCATTTAGCCAACAAATGTGTTCCATACTGTATCAGCATCATTTACAGCTGAATCGAGTCCCACCCCCCAATTCCCATAAAGATCCATTCAAATGCAAAGAGTTTTTGTATCGTTTGTAATAATACAATAAAATATCCAGACGCCAATTGACTCAAATAATATCAATTAGCCTATCAGAAAATTCTAAAGCCATGACATATTTTTATGGAATTTTCCAGCTGTTTAAAGGCACAGTCAACTTAGTGTATTTAGTAAACTCCTGACCCACTGAAATTGTGATATAGTGAATTAAAAGTGAAATAATCTGTCTGTAAACAATTGTTGTACAAAATTACTTGTCATGCACAAAGTAGATGTCGTAACTGACTTGCCAACACTATAGTTTGCTAACATGAAATCTGTGGAGTGGTTAAAAATGAGTTTTAATGACTCCAACCTAAGTGTATGTAAACTTCCAACTTCAACTGTAATAACATGTTGCCCATATCCTGTGATCCATAACACACTGCTGGTCCTGTTCAGCACATCAATCAATATCAAAGATTCCGGTAGCGGAAGTCACCAGGGTGTTCCGTCTCTCAGCTGAAAGGGTCTGGGTTTGAACCCCAAAGTCCACAGTCTATCTGTAGACATCCTAGAGCAAGATGCCCCCTAACCCCTACTTGCTCCTGAATGACCTGCATCTGAATTCACTGTAAGTCTCTGGATAAAAGTGTCCGCTAAATGACTAAAAAGTAAAATTGTAGGTACAAATGTAAGATCAATGCTGTGTGTATGAGCACATGCACACACACACACACACACACACACACACTATAGTTGCCAGAGCCACACTAGACACATGCCAAGAAAACCAGCAAACCGTGGACACTAAAAACACCATACTGTATAGAAGTTGTGTGATCACGTGATTTGAAAGTCTCATCAACAAGCTGGACGGCAAACATTGTAAAGAAACCGTCGGTAGCAGTTGATCGATTACGTGAATTGACCAAAAGATGACAAAACTTCACCATCTCAACTCAGTGGAGACGACGTGGCATCAAAAGAAGGCCAACATTATAAAGACTAAATGATGCACCACGTCAAACTGTTGTGATTTCGTGCTCCACATTTGGATACACTAATCCAAATGTGCAGCACAAAATCACAACCGTTGACCTCACGACCTCCTGTATGACCTCTCTAAATATAGAACACTAGACTGTAGGCCTACATACACAGGGAGAAGAGACTCTACACACGTAGTCGAGCACACGTCATTCAGTTGGGGTTCCTATAGGGTCAACACCGGGGTCAACACCGAGCAGCTGATGCATTAGGACAGAAAATGTGGAGAATGTGGCAGGAAAGAAAAATGAGGGTAAGGTTATGGGTTTGAACCCCATTGTCTGCAGCCTACCTGTGGGTAAAATTCATCCATCTAAAAATTAACTGTAAGTCACTTTGGGTAAAAGCGTCTGCTAAATCACTAAGAAATACAAAATGTAAATAAGAACTTCTGTATTGGTCTATGTAAAGTGACCATTAGAATTGGATTAGTTCTTATGCTAAATATGCATACAGCTTAAAAGGTATTTGCTTCTTTCTAAATGTTTCTCAGTTAATCAAGCAATGTGACGTTAATGTGGCAACTTCACAAGAACAGTGAAGAATCTCAGAATGTGTCTTTTTTCAAAATGAAACGTGTGGCAGGAGAAACCTGAGTGGATCATCCCTTAACCATAACAATACTTTATTTCTATGGTGTGGTAGAGCTGAACCCCTGCTTCTTAAGAACATCTCCAGCTCAACCTCATCACTGATCTTAACAAAGGCACAACATTGCGCCGAGATGACTATTGTTTCACTATATGTACTGTATATACATTTCAAATGATGTGTTTCATTTGACAAAGTTATGGGCTATGGGTACAGAATGGGTCCAATCAATATAGTATGATGGAACCAAATACAATCCCATGCAGCAAATGAATGGATATTATAACTGTTTATAATAGGCAATTAGTCAATAACTAAAATTAAATATGTTGAATAACAAAGCCATTAGTAGTGGTAGCAAATATTAATATATTACATCGGCAGTGCATGCATACAGTAGTAGCATGCGAGTGAATCATGTTGATTCATGAATTGTTTTTAAAATATATTTCATTTTGAAGGACAAAAATGTAAGTACACAGAGAGCAACAGTATAGTACATATAATTACAGTACACAATCTGTGTACTACTGTACTAGAACTCCTACATGTCATAGTAGTAATGTTTTATATCTATTTACCATTAACACACATACAATTAAAATAGAAAATGAAAATCAACTTTTTCAATAACCTAATATAATCCTAGAACAAAATGGCAGGTAAAAGCAACTTGCCTTATATATCAATTTGAAATACTTAATTATTACGCCAGGTAACTTTAAACAGCATAGATCAAACACATGTTATATAACCCACTGTAAGTCCAGGTAAAATCTTCCAGTAGGCCTATATTCTTCTCGGGTGAGAGGTCTTTCCCTGGAACTCACCGATTCAACAGTCAACAATCTCATCTTTCACCAACCTGTCATTATCCCAACTGTCATTATCTTTTTTACTGAAAACACACACAAAAATATATTACTAAAAGGTGAAATTATTTCTTGACAAATTACACTAAGGATTATTGATGGCATGAGCTGTGATAAATCACCAAATCAATACACCAGGCATCTGTCAGAAGTTAATGTTTGAGGGGTGGCTTTTAATGTGAAGGAGCTCTCAACAGGCATGAAGTCTGCCTTAGTTTACTGTTGTAAAAAAACATTTAAAAGTGATGTTAAGATAGGAATTTGCCTAAGAAATAGTTGCACAATAAAGAAAGGAAAAAAAAAATCTATAAAACCAGATGTCTGGCTGCGTTGTATCTAGTATGATGACTAAATCAATCTACCAGCCTACCCAATTCACTGTACTAACTGGTAGGCTGATCTATCCATTATACATCTGGGTGGACACTCCCACTTGTGTTGTCACTAGAGGGTAGTCACATGACAATTTTGAAATGGCTCATAATGGCTTACACTCACACCAGGTGGTAAAATAGGGGCCCTTTAAGGACTAGGAAGTGACCAGTATCTATCAGCTAGACACTGAGCCATATCTCTATTATATAGGAACTGTCCAGTACCTCCATCAGCTAAACTGACCAGCAGCAGTAGCATCTATGAACTACAAACTGACCTTACCCTGGCGTGTTGTTCCCTCGGGAGTTGAAGCAGGACACCCGTCGCTCCGGGCCCCTCACACCGTCCCCATGATGAGGGCCTGAGAGCTGGCCACCATCTTACACACCCTCATGGTATGCCCAGCATTTTAGCACTTTTAGACACTTTCCCTTTCATCATACCCACCACGTGAGGTGGGAGCAGAGTTTTATAAAACAGGCACATCCGGATTAGTTTAGTTTCTCCAGAGCAAGGTGGAGACCGAGACGTCTTCATCTTGTTTAAGTCGGTCATTACCTTTCATGTCTGTGTACGTGCCTCGTTATTGTCCAGGAGGAGGGGAGGATATTTCCGTGAACACTCACCTGCGGGTAGAGGGGTCAACAGAAACGCCACGTTTTTGGTCGGGTCAACGGTAAGACGTTTGCTCTCCATCACTATTACAGTCGTTTAGGAGATGCTGTTATCCTAAGAGACTTACAGTGAAGATGGATCATATAAAAGGTCATTCAAGTGTGAGTAATGACTTCATGTCTTGCTCAGTGCCCTCATATTGCTGGGAGATTTAGGGATCGTAACCAAAACCTTTGGAGTTGCCTTACCACGAGACTATCAAAGCAAAGCAAAACAACCAAAACACAATATGTACCAAAATCTGAAGCAAACTGAATCAGTAAACTGATTTGGCCCAAAAACTAAGCATGAACTTACCCAGACCTGAAATGATACTGAAAATATTTGATTCATGCCAGAAAGGAAAAAGGCTGCTTGCTGGCAGGCACTGTACACTTATAACTTTTGGGTGGTCCCACCTTTCTTCGGATTGTAAATTGTAAATCCTATTGATCCTCAAGAGAAAGGGTTTCCTATTGACTCAGTGACCTGGAATTCCATCCAATGGAGGAATTCTAGTAGTAACCCTACAGAGAACAAGGTTATTCGTTGAACAGCCATGTAAATCTGCTGCATCTATTTTTATACACACACACACATACAAACACAACACTTCAACACTCATGAGAAACCTAGTCTACATCATAAGCGATCGTCTCATGAAGCAGCCCATCATTCTTTAGAATGATAAAACGAAGTCATTTGTCTCAACCGAAAGTTCAGGAATATTACTCCATATTATGCAATGTTTCTGAACCTTCAAGGTTTAGAAGGTGTGGAAAAAAAGTTGATTAGAATGTTTTGGTTTATAGAAAAAGTATGGAATTCTATGGAGAAAAATCTACAAAAAGTTTAAAGTAACTACATGCGAGACAATATTTGTGAGTTTGCTGCCACCTAAAGGTAAAAAAGAGGAAACCAATGGAAGTGGTTCCATTGTTGAATCAAGATTTGAATAAAGATCATATCAGGCATTACTTTCATGATACTAATGTCTAATAAGAGTCTGATACTTCATATATGAAAGATTTAAAATAAGTTGAAAAAAAGGATGTTTAAACAAAAAGTATATTTGAACATCATTAAGTACAATCTATAGCATTATGGTCATCGTTATCTCGTCGTTCTTGGCTCCTACAGACAAACTTTGGACCAAATGACTCCAGGAGGGTCACAGCATCTCAGTTCTCAGAGGCGTGCGTTACAGTTGAGAACCCCATGCAATTTCTTGGGGCCACAAACAAGGCGTGGTGGCCCCTGGTTTCTGATACTTCTGAACATGACTACAAATACTGTGTGATAAAATATGGTGTATATAGATGTCCTGAAGTCAGACACAAATGTAATGGAAAGTTACCTTTACACGTCATGCAAAGAAAAGTTAAAATGTTTAGCCGTTTTTAACTTTTTTAAATAGTTGCAACTGCTTTCTGAGAGTATTGTTTTACTCACCGTCTGAAGCAAAGGTAAACAATGAATTCCCATGAACCCGGGTTAGGATCCATTGGGTTTCAGTTTGACTCCTCCCAGCGACCACCTACTATCCAACATGGATGCCTGCCTTCCATAGTGATGTGCCTCATTCAGGGAGACAGGCCGTCTCACCCACGTTGAAGTGCTGATCAACACCACAAGTTATACTTTCTAAAATTTAAAATATAAAATTTCTTAGTGACAGATTGCAGAAGCTCACAAACTCATAAAAGTCAAACCAGATGGACAAGAAAATAAACAAAGAAAAGATTGATTTTAGGCAACACTATTGGCAAACTTTTGTGCCTGAAAATCCCCCATTGGCCAGGTCATCCTTGACCTGGTCAAACATTTTAAAGCTCAAATGTAAAATAAAATTAGGACTTTCTACTCAGAATCCGGTGCGGAGATGCTCATCTTCAGACATACCATCTACAAAAGCGAACTGTCGAAATGTAAAACTCCTGAATAGTTTCTCCAGGTTTTTAAGGAAACAAAGATGGTTTAACAATGGTGAAGAATGCAGTAAGTGCATTCCCAGTGGATGCTAAGGATTCAAGTGACATATGAATGTATATATGTATAGGCTTGTCTAGTGATTAAGGTGTGGTAGGCCCAACGATTCTGGGTCCACAGTCTTCCAGTAGGCACCTTGAGCCAGATGCCCAACCTCTACCAGCTCCTTCATGAGATGCATCTCAAATTCAGTGTCACTTTTGATAACAGCGTCTGCTAAATACATAATTGACATATTTATTAAGAATAAAGAATTGCCATCTCAGCCACTGGGGTGACGTCCCTTACTGGCCTCTCTCCCTGCCAAGGCCAGAGTCTCTATAACTCACTGTTTAGATGACCGCATGATTGTAGAATACATAGCCAGGGCACAGAACCATGGCCAGGTGCAACAGACGTCAATTATTATTACGTATTTAATGAAGATATGAAGTAATTTCATTTTATATAATACATACATTGAAGATAGTTTCATATTTTAATGTTACTTTGTTGTTGGACTTTCGTTTTTGTATTCAGACTGACGAGCAGATGATACCCGTTCCTTAGAGTGTTCATAGCGTGGAGCATCTTTGTATCTCAGTGTATACCGTCCAGTTTTAGTGAAACACACCGAGCAAGGTGTTATGGTAATGCCTTCACTCAAACGAAGAAAAGAACGAAAGAAAAATATGCCAAAACAAATATGCCCTTCATTTATTTGTCAACATCATGAAGGTTCTTATTTATACCGTTTTTTGTAAAGGCTTCTCTTATCCAATGGGAAGATTTTCCAAAGTGCTCTTGTACTTGCGTACATTTTATACCAAGATATGTCAGTCAGTGGTAGCATAATGAAAATGTACACTGAAACACTTTCAAGGACTCCGAGAAGTGGTGCATTTTCCTGTAGATGCATTTCTAATGCCAGTTAAATGTTGTAACATCACTGTGACTACCAATGTTTGTGTGCTGCACACATGAAGGCTTCCCCCAACAGTAACACGGTGTGCAGATATAACTTCCACCACCTGTCCATCTTTTTACTCATTTTGTTTTGTTTATATATTTTATGGACATTTTATGAGTTTATGGACAGGAAAGTGGAGAGGTGTTGAAAGAGAGGGAATGACATGGAGTAGTCATGTATGCATGGAGCATAGGATTGCAAGTCGAACCTGGGTCGCTAAGAGGTCTACCGCCTGTGTCAGCAAGTTAGTGGGTTGAGCCACCGAGCCATTCCATCTTTTAAATAATTTTTTTTTCCTCTTACGCTCTTCCATCTCTTAAAAAAATCATAATAAAGTTATGCTGGAATAGACCTTAGATTAAATTGGCAATAGTTCACCCATATTTGTGATAATGGTAATGCAGCTGCACAGATGATATTGAGAATAAGGAAAATTAGTTTTTACAGAGATTACCCAAAAACAGGGCCAATTCGAGTCCATGAACCAAGCCAACGTTCAGCAGTTTTGGTTGCCGGAGAAGAACCAGGAGAGGTCTTTATAGCAGAGAAACGAAACAGTATGCCGTTAAAACGGAGGCTAAAGTTAAACATGTCAAATAAAGACAACTGGTTCCTCCATTTGTGTGGTTTTCATTCAGACAACCAGCACACTGATAGTATTATCATGTACAATCACAATATTCGTGACTCGACGTCCCTCGTCCCAAAAATGCTAGACATTTCCTGATTGTCGGACACACGCAGAAGCATAGCTAGAGGGCTTACCTGGTCTCCACCTCACTGACTCCTCCTCCAAACGAGAGTCCCTCCAGCTCATTGGTCAAGACACTCACAAGTCAAGGTTAGCAAGCAACCCCCAAGAATGCACAAGTTTGTGGTTCGTTCTTTAGTGAGCCATTTGTGCTCGAAATTCTACCAGGTTCTGGGAGATTCCATTTTATTTCTTTTTTTCCCCAGTTGATCAGCCTTAATGATATGCTGAAATGGTGGTTCTAGTCTCAAGTCCCAACTCGATAGTCTAGTTTGTGAACGCACATGCCTATCTAATGTAAACGATCTATGAATAACATTTAGAGCTTAGCTGTAGTAGATTAGTGTAATTGTTAGTGTCAATGTTATATGACACTTCAACAACTTGAGCCAACACAGCCAGCTTCTCTTTAAGTTAAAGGTTTTAAACATTAACTGATCTTATTTCTTTAAATATTTCTGAAAACTCATATTTGTTTAAAAAAGGACTTATTCATATTTCAATATTCAAACATTAACTGGGCCCCGAGTCATCACTAATAAACTGGGTTTGGGTGGTTTGAGTGGTTGGGAGTCCTAACTGCTGGGCCTCAAGCGCACTGTTTAGACAAGTGATTTATTGTGTAACAGTTGAATTATACGTTCATAGAGGGGCTGCATTCCAGAACAACACACCGACACACATACCAGCTTTAGAGAAAGCTTCTGTCACAACTCAGATTGTTTACACGATGCAGTTTTTCATAGAGACGGCACGTAAATAAATATAAAATCATGAATGAAACAAAAAAATTAAACATGAATGTTGTTTGCTCTGGCACGACCGGGTGACAGGAAATCCTCATCAAAATATCAAGTGGTATATATAAGATGGAAGTCTATAGTCAACATTTATATATTTAGGATTCTGTTAGCAGTTTGCCTTGCAGGGCCTGCTGTCTAGAAATTAAGTAGTTTAAGTATTTCATTCATAACAATGTCAATGGCTGGTCAAAATAATCAGCTGGTAGACCAGGTTTTTGCTATTTCTATCTAGTTCCTTATCGGTTCATATTTTAGACATTTGGAATGTAAACATGAATTCATGTTATAATAAGACTCCACAACAGACATCAATTCAAACTTGCTCATTCAGGTCGTATCCATTTGCAAAGAGAAATGGCGATAAAGGAATCTACCATGTCCCCTTTTTAGTGTCGGTCAAAATCCAAAGTGGTAGAATCCGTGCACAACAATCTTCTCCAGACAAACCCGTGTACACTACAACACCCCAGCCCCACTCTGACCCAAACGGCTACTGAGAAACACACACAGTACTCATCTCCACAGCAAGTACCACCAGGAAGGAGTTCTTTAATCACCACTTTATTAGAACAATTAGGAGCGCACAGTGCAATGTTGAGCTGGGCATCGTGTGTGTGTGTGTGTGAGTGAGTGAGTGTAGTGGAGAGAAAGCATTCATCAACAAAAGTTACGGAGCGATTTAGCAGAGGAGCAGATAACCCACAACACTGTGCCACAGTGGATAAGAGCACGACATTTAGTACACGTGGTGATTATGGATCCACCAATCAGATTGTAGCACACATGGAGATGAGGAGATGGAGATCACAGCTCATCGCAGCCAGGAAGAGACACGAATCCCATATCATTAATACAAACATTGACTGTAAAAAACGAATACTGCGATTGGCTGAGGGGGATTTAGCATTCCTAAATGCAGTCCTCAAACTGGCAGATGAGCTCAAAAACAAAAAGCAAGCAAATATGCTTTTGTAAATACAAATAAATGCAATGATTTCACCTCCAACCGTTTTTATGCATTAGTCACTCTGAACTAAACTTCCCTAGGAAAAACACTTGATTTGAGATATCTTTTGAATTAAATAATGCATATATTGCATTTTCCAGGGGCTAGTTAGTGGCCCCTCATAGATGTTTACTGCAAGTATCCTACTTTCCTCTGGAACCACCATCAACTATGTCTGGAATGCCTTGCTTCCTTCGTTGACGTTTAATTTTTGGTTGCCGTTGCATTTATGCGTACCCTCATTTTTTTCATGCGTTTAATCCTATTTTGGTGTACTTTACAATACTCGTTAAGTCTTAAAGAGGTTCTACTAATTTAAAGCAGCCAACAAAAATGGGTTGAGAACCAAACATCACCAATAGTACCAAACGTGTTCTTTTTCCCACTGTGTCACAATGTAAACAGTTTGAGCAGAAGCTCTATTATCTGATGTGTGTACTGGATATCTCACCTTCAACCTTCTACCTTTCTCTTAATACCAATTTCCTCTTGGCTAAGTATGAAAATATATTTAATAAAATATATATATATATATAAACATGACAGTTGGATTCATACCTAGAAGGTGTAACGTGTGTGTGTGTGCGATGTCTGAGTATGTACTGTATATAAATGCATATACTAAGTGTTGCATGTAGTTCCATAGCTAGTACTGTGTATTTGGGGAGGAGTCCCAGACGTGCGTGAGGAGGAGACAGTATTAGTATTACCTGGAGTGGAGCACCTACGGTCCCTGCTCCCTGCTCAGTCTCCGGCCCCCCATTCACGCCAGCTGGTTTCAGGTCCTTCAGCACATCCCCCCAGTCTGGGGCACAAAACACACAGCCTGAACATTTTTGTGCATCTGCGTCCCTACACATGGTTTAAACCCAGCCCGTAATATCCATGTCCCAGCGAATGTATGACCACAGCACAGTGGTAGTAGTTTGCTCGTTAGCTTTTTTCATTATTTACACATATCTTTAGTGGGGTCCCGATCCCAAGGTTGGGAAACACTGTTCTATGCATATAGACAGGGGTGCACATAACTATTTTGGTGAGTTACTCAGATGAGTACTAGGAGATAGTGTTTGGTACTCACCTCCGCGATCGTATTGTTGGCGGGGGAGGGGGGGAATGCTAGCACCTGGCTTTGCCCCGCTATGAGATATGTGGTACGCAAAGATGCGTGGTGACACAAGTTACGGTACGCATTCCTGATTTTTGCCGCGCATGCGTACCTGCCAGTTATGTGCACCCCTGCATATAGATGTCTTTCATTTTTTTTAAATGCATTTTCTTTCTTTTTATACCAATTTACTATAGTATGTATAAAACATATTTTATACGCATCCTAAAAGCGATTTACAATAAAAAACGGGTCAGGCCGACAAGAATTAAAAAGCCATAACTATATAGAGGGTAAGAATGAGCAGACATCAGCGGTGTTTACCTGGGTTGATGGAGTCCATATCCAGCATGCCCCCCTCTCTGAAGCTCTCCAGCTCCTCCACCTTCACCTTGTTCCAGGGGACGTAGGTCACCCCCCGCTCCACGTCCCAGAACTTCTTATGGGTCGACTTGATCCCTTTATTCAGTGCCCAGGCGATCTGGGAGGCAGGAGGAGCATGGTGGTTAGATTAGCACGGCAGAGACTCACTATGACACTGTTGCAATGTTAACCAAGTCGTCATAGCAGGCTAGGCTAGCATCTTATAGCAGGCTAGCTCACTATAGCAGACTAGCTCCTTCAGGCTAGGTCCTTATAGCAGGCTAGGCTAGCTCCTCCAGGCTAGGTCCTTATAGCGGGATAACTCTCCCAGGCTAGGTCCTTATAGCGGGCTAGCTCATTATAGCAGGGTAGCGCCTTATAGCAGGGCTTGGTCCTTTTAGCTGGCTAGGCTAGGTCCTTATAGCAGGCTAAGCTAGCTCCTTATAGCAGGCTAGGCTAGGTCCTGAAGAAGGCTAGGATAGCTTCTTATAGAAAGCTAGGCTAGCTCCTTATAGCAGGCTATGCTAGGTCCTCAGCAGGCTACCTCTAGTAGTGGGCTAGGTGAGGGCAGCGTACCTTAATGGGCTTCTGGTTGACCTTGAACAAGCCGCTGCTGAGCTTGTGCAGGGCGGTGTAGGCGTCCTGGCGGTGAACCATGACGATGTAGGCACAGCCTCTGGGTGGAATCATCTGTTAGAGAGGAACCACAACATGGAGATCACTTTATGTTAGCTAGCCTGTACAGTCTACTAGCTACAGCACTTCACTGGGATACATTAGCTGAAACTCTTAGCAGATTGAGATAAGAGATTAAAGACTTTTAAACCCAGACGCAAAATGTGGGCATCACAGCAAATAATCCAAAAGAGATACAAAATGTAAATAATCTATACAAATAATCTATATACACAATATGAGCAGTAGTAATGTAATGTACTATCCTCAGGAGGAACATATTGCATTAGAAGTGGTTAAATAGCATCAAATTGAATTCTAGACACCTGGAAAAACCCTTTCAGAAAATACGTAATAACTTCTTCAGGTCACATTTCATTCCAGATTTAGTCTGGCATCACACATATTGCTACACATATTTAGGTGATACCCATGGTCTCATATAACTGACCCCCGACACGGCGGTCCAGACTTACGTTGACAGAGTCAATCTGGCCAAACTCCTCGAGCAGGGACATGACATCGGACTGCTGTGTCCGCTTGTCCAGCTGTCCCACCCACAGTGTAGTGCTGCAAACTAGAGGCACAATGACATCACCATCAGCCAATTAGAGGACAGGGTAGAAATCAATCAACATTAACCAATCAGACATTAAATCAATCAACCAATCAGAGGACAAATGCGTGTCATGGCCGCTATATTTATTCATTTAAAAACATAATTTCTGTCTAAACTGCTTTTATTTGTAAAATTTAATTTTGTTTTAATTTGAACAAAACTACTCTGAACAGAGATCCCAATCTAAATGACCAAATTTAAAAAATGTTTTAGTTTTTTTTAAAGCACCAGGTACCACAGCCTGGGTCTCATCCTCTTTGACTGAGTTATCAATTAATCAAATTAGTGTAACAGTTTCCTAACGTGTGTGTTGTTCCTACCGCTGAGCGTCTGTGCCTTGACAGTGGGCAGACCCTTCTGTCTGCGCTCCCGCTCCCGCTCTCTCTCCGCCCGGTCCTGGGAGCGAGACCGAGACTTCCAACGTTTCTCTCTGGACTGCGACCCGGACCGCCGGTGACGAGACCTCCTGGTCCTGGATGTAGACCTGGACCTCCGCCTCCTGGGAGACCTGGGTCAGAATAACTTGCCGGTCAACATCTGTATCTACATGCCACATCTGTACAGGGAAAAAACAACTGACCCGGCAACATCTGGATATCAACATACAACATCTGCACGGGGTCACAACGTACCCATCATATCTGTACAGGGTCAAAAATACAACATCTACACAGGGTCAACAACTCATCTGTCAACATCTGTATGGGGTCACAACAACTGACCCATCATATCTGTACAGGGACAAAAATACAACATCTGTACAGGGTCGCAACAACTCATCTGTCAACATCTGTATCAACATACAACATTTGTACAGGGACAAAACAACTGCCCCATCAACATACATACAGAGCAAAGCATTAACAGCTGAACACAAAAAATACTGCTGGCTATGCATGGCACGTTCAGACTTCCAGAGACATATCAAATACAATGTCCAAGTGATATTTATCACACTGTAATCAAAGCCTTTTACATTTACATTTCACATATTGGCAGTAGGAGGCAAAATATTTTAGGCCTGGATTTGGCTCTCCCCCCCCCCCCCCCTTATTT
>OMKN01065788.1:14876-30576 GCA_900302345.1 Melanonus zugmayeri
TTTGACACATTGTTAGAAATATTACAGATTAATCAACATTCACTGATGTCCCGCAAAATTAATTAATTTGAAGAAAACCAATTATAGAGGAAACTCTTAATTACTATTAGTACCATTTCTAGTCATTTGGCCGATGCTTATCAGAGCCACTGAGTGAATTAAAATACAGACTGTGGAGGAGTATCCTGGTCTCACATTACCATATTATATTGGCTTACACAGCTGCCTTTTAAAAAGCTGCTGTAGGTAAGATTTAAGAGTTGGAAAGAGGTAGAGCAGAAGAGAAAGATTTTGAAAATAAACACAAAAATAAATAATAATAATCGCCCCCTCCTTCTCTGCTCCCTCCCTCTGTTTCTCGCCATTGAGAAGTGTTGCATTCCACACACCTGTGATTGACAGGTAAGATGGATTCCCCAAATCAATCAGAGAAGAGATGCCCTGATTGGTGAGAAATTAGCCAGGAGTGGTCTAAAATCTAAATTGTCTCATACAGAGGCTGGTGCGCAGTCAACCAGAGCAGATATTCTCACAGAGCATTTCACTCACTAATAGCTGATAACGGATGGCCATAGCATTTCTAACAAATTACACTCAAATAATGGCTCTTAAATCTTACCTACAGCACCGTTAAGGACCACTCATGTTTCTTTATTGATAGCTACATACACAGTGCATTGTCTAGTCCATCTCAAAAACACTGTCTTGCAATAACACAGCTAATATTCCAACACTAATAAAACTCACACATGGCACTATATAAGGCCCCTGGGTAGCAGATGCCCCCAGTCCTTGTGTACATCCACACAAGTACAGCTTGTTCCTTTCTCACTGACTGTTTCCATAAACAACAAATAATAACTTCTCCTCTCAGATTCCTCAGAGAACTGCAGTTCTCTGAGACTCTTAGCTGAATGTACATCTCTCCATGTATTAAACCTAATAAAATGTCACATACCATTACCAGGATAATACATATATTATAATATATATATACTAGGTTATTCGTGGAACAATTAATCAATAATAAAGTATATCATACCAAATCATCAAATAGTATCAATTATATTTGTAACCCATGTCAGGATTAGGTTTTAAATAATCCCACAAAAATTCACAGCACACTGTTTGGGAATTGCTGCTCCAACATATAAACTATGGAGGAAATGCTACATTTAATGGCCATTCTTAGTTGGAAGCACGCTGAAATAACACAAAGCACTCCTGATAAAAATGAATCTTGGGCACAACCCAACACACACACGTCACTTATACCCAAATTTCTTCAGGCCATGGGCAGGGCGTGTACTATACCGCCCACTGTTCATTCATATGACCAAACATAAATAACACACACATTGTTTCAGAGACACAAATCAAGGCTCATTTCCACCTGCAGGGCCGGAGAATCCCACAGGAGGGGAAAATAAGATGGGAAACCACATCTAGTATTGGTGTGATTATCCCGATAGTATTGGTGTGATTATCCCGATAGTATTGGTGTGATTATCCCGATAGTATTGGTGTGATTATCATCACACCAATACTATCGGGATGATGATAACAGTTGGTTTAGCCACAGAGAGCAACCACCCAATAAACATAAACATGGCCATACCAGGCTGGACAGCATTCAGAACATCTCACTTCTGTAATGTGATGCGTGTATTCCCAAGTATATCCAGATTATTAAGGCAGAACAAAACAGATGAATGTGATTGGATCATTGAGGATTTGATTGGCCAGTAGGAATACCTGCTGCCTTCTCTCAAAGTAGCAAAGTAAGTGTTCTGACTGGTGGGAATACTATGCCCGCCCCCTGCTCAGCATCAGGTTAACCAATCACAAAAAAGGGTCTGTTTTAGAGGACGTTAAGGTAGGTAGGCCAGATACATTTCTACATAGGAGGAATTGGTACTGGAAGTTTAGTGCAAAACAACAAAACAAATACAAAATACATATTTTGGTATCTTTTGTGCTGTTAAGAACATATGGTTAATTTTGCACAAATTCATCTACATATTACAATGAAATAATGAAAAGAAACGTCTTTGAATAGAATTCCTCATCAAAGATAAAGATCGGACTGATGATGGCTCAGTAACAGCAGAATATGTCTCATCAAATAGCAAACCATTTATTTGTCTCCTCCATCTGTCGCTTCTTTTCACAAGCTGCTGTAAAACGTGTGCGCACACACACAGCAGTATGTTTGAGTCAAGTTGACGGCAAGTTGATGGCATGTTGATTCAGCATTATTATTAATAGCATTATCATGACAGAAACTGGGCTTCAATGCTAGACTGTTTGCCAGGAGCCACACTAGTGGGTGCAGCCCTAAAGGTGCGTTCACGTGAGATGGGTTAAGACACCGTGCGGGACTCACTCCATTGTTTTCCTACGGGGAAAGCGCTGTGGCAATTTCAGGGAGGGGAGGGGCCATGTGCCCGACCTTGCGACTGGTTGCCGCAGAGGGGACTCGCTTTGAAGTTGAAATGATTTCAACTTTGACCTGGCGTGCTGAATGACGCAATGTGCCAACCAATAGATTTCCAAAAAGAATGTTTTGCGCTGTTTTGGCTGATTTTGTGTGTTTTAAACTTGGTGTGACCCACAACACCGGACCTAGTGACAAGCACAGTGTCTTAATGCGCCTCAAGTGAACGCACCTTAAGACTCCTTGTAATACACGTTAGTGACGACTTTCAGGTCTATTTAGCAGGTCAACGTGTTACAAATATGTATTAATTATTTATATAGCACTTTTCAAAAACAAGTTACAAAGTGCTTCAGAAAGACATACAAACGAGAAAAAATATGATTTAGATGAATATGCATTAGAGGAACACTCGGTAATATTTAATTGTCATCATGGTTCTCCTGTTGCTGTCAGAAATAATAGTCAGCATTATTTATTACTGTGTACAGCAGGATGTACTGCTCACGGGACTAGGAGTTGAATTTGAGCCTTATACACGCTTACAAGCCAGTTTTATCGAGAGCCAACCGCATTTAAGCACACACATCCCATAATATTCTCCTCCTACCTGGAGCCGGACCGCGACCTCCTCCCGAAGCCCTTCTGTCTGCCTTCTCTCCGGGACGACGGGTCCTCTCTGGACCCCCCCTGTGGAAGACACAAGGAGAACCCATCAGTAAGTAAGCTCAAGAAGAAAATATATCAAATGTTAGATTACAGAAAATAACATTCAAGATGTCTTTCAAATTGTATTTCATTTGTTTTCATAAATTGTATAAAAGAACAATTTGAATACGTGTGGTGTTTGTGTCCTTGTATCTCCATTAATTAACATTAATATATGTAGTGCCATTCCAACGCCTGCACTGATCAGACTAACAAAGGTACTGGTCGTGATGTTTACCCGTGTGCGTGAGTAGGACTCATTCATGGAAGGATAACCGTCTGGCATCATGCCGCTGTGATCCAGTCCACCGTGCTGAGGGAAAACAGACCGTTCATCAGGACATCAACTACTACACAACTAAAGCCTAAGTATCGGTTCACGTAGAACACAATTAAGCGTTTTGAAGTCACGGTTTGGTACAGCGGAAAAACTATCCATCGGGATAGATAGTAGGGGTGTGACGGTACAAATACATATACCGTTACACCCCTACTACCTAGCCATCAGGATAGTTTGCCACCTACAGTAGTTTGTGAACTCATGGCGGAAGACACAAGACAGTAAAGAATGTTTTCAGCTGTGATTCTATGTGCAGGAAGCCTTCGCTGTGTGCTAGATTAAATACCTCGTGAGCATTCGTTCCTCCCATCGCGTGCGGATGAAAGCTGGACTCCATGTCGGTCCCCTGACCGGGAAACTGGTTGAACGAGTTCCCGGGAGCCCCTCTGTGACGGCAAGACGACGGCCATTACATTTGTATTACATACATCAAGGCAAATACCCAACGTGCAGGACAACACTAGCCCCTAGTTTCCCCCGGGCATAAAGACCACTTACAGAGAATGACCACTCTCCTTATTCCTCCCGTCCTCTGGCTCGTCATCGTAATCAAACCGATCGAGAAGTTTCTGAGGAAAAAGCAAATCAGATAATCAACAAATTGAATGAAAGACCTAAACAGTTTCCCTTTTAATTAGAAATGATTACCCTAGCAACGTATTAGTTAGTAGTGTGGTTCATTTGTATCAGGACAAATACAGACACATTCTTCAATTTGTCTGATGCATTGCATTACAGAAGTAGCAATAATTTGCAATACCTGTCCCTAGATGGGATTTTCTATCCACACATAAAATACAACATTTAATATATGAAAATAAAAGTTCAATAGACCTTACAAATATAAATTACAATACAATTGTAAGTGGGCCAACAAGGATAGAGAGGAATCTCAATTTCATACATGTTTACAAATGTGTTGTCCTATTAATCCAAGCATCGGTGATCGCTACCTTGGCTAAGCTGCTCTTCTGTTCGGTGAAGGCACCGTAGGGGTGGGGCTGTGGTGTGGGTGCGTGGTGCTGCGTTGAGGGCGAGTGGCGCTGTCCTGGGACCGCCGTGTTGGACACCATGGCCGCCTGCGTGCTCTCCCCCTGCTGGAGGTTCTGGAGCATCTTCTGCAGCTGGTACACGGAGGCATTGTGGGTAAGAAACACTGCATCGAATCAGAACTAAATGAGAGACCTAGTTCCAGGGAGTAACAATCCCTAATAGTGTGAACACTGTGGATTTAGTCAGGTAAAAAAGCCAGAGGATAGAACTAATGAGGGAGATCACCAGACACTGCACTCAAGCAAAACTATGTAAGGAAGGATGGGTTAGGGTGTTTTGACTCCCAGCTGAAAGGTTCTGGGCTCGAATCCCAATGTCTGATGTCTACCCACAGCACCCTAACCCCTACCTGCTGTTTGATGAACATGTACTGCATCTAAAACTCACTACAGGTCGCCTTGGATGGGTCAAAGCGTCTGCTATATGACAAGAGTTTTAAAGGACGGACATTTACCTCTGCAAGGTGGATGTCCCTCTCTACTCAACATAAGTCTATACTGAGCATTTGGTGAAGATCATGGCTTACCTCCTGTCCCCCGGAGGTCTGGAAGAGCTGGGCCACAGCGGCCAGGGCGTGAGAGCTGGGCAGCTGGGAGATGGCAGCTACAGCTGGGGAGCTGGAGACGGGAGGCTGGGGGTCTGGCTGGAAAACGGCTGGACCTGCTGGAGCACAGCAACACACGTCGTGAGGAGAGCATTTTATATTGGCCCCGGTCCCTGTATGCCCACTTCAAAAGATGTGTGCAATGTGTGGAGCATAGAACAAGGGGGCTTAGCTCTTGTGGAAGAGGTGCTTAATAGGCTAGAAGATGTATGGATTCAGGGAGCAGGATAATGTACGGTGTTCCACTCTTAACCAAAAAAGGTACTGGGGTACTACCCATGTCTGTCTACTGGTCTACTGGTAGGGATCCAGGAGCAGGTAGTTGATAGGCTTGAACAAATGCCCCAACCGCTACCTGCTCCTTAATGACATGCATCTCAATTCAGTCGCTTTGGCTGAAAACATGTGCTAAATCACTAAATAGTAATAATGGTTCTCTACCAATGGTACCCTAACACACATACAAGTGTTTGGTAACCAGAGGAAAGCCACAGGGAACACAGGGAGATCACTGACAGGGTCAGTTCTTCCTTACCCCCCATTGAATGAGCTGGTGCTAGAGGGCCGTTGGCCATGTCCAACAGAGGCTGAATGATGTCCATGTCAAACACGCCGTTCTTCTGCCAGAGGTTCAGCACACGCACTATCTTACTCTGAAAAGAGGACGCGGCATCAAACAGGTTACCACACGAGTTAAGATTCACCACGCGGTAAACCATATTATTGACCCGAGTTCTTCAAATCTATCAACAATCACATTTTGATGTGCGTTTTTGAACATTGCCAACGGTCATGCATAACGGTCTGATCAAAACTTGCGAGTCATTCCATCTAATGCATCAAACTAATTGTTTAATTGGGTGAATAAGAGCAGCTAATTAACTCTACACATAAAAAGAGGACACAAATATAATCATTACCAGATTAAATTGTAAAAAAAATACTTTAACCTCTAGATGGCAACAGAAATCACTAATGACTAAAAGGGGCCATGCTACTCGAGTGTGTAGCTACTCATGAAACACAGACAGCTGTCGTACCCTATCATCTTCAGAGCAGAGGTAGAGATTATGGAAGGTATCTGTGAAGTTCTTCAGGAATCTCGGTCCAAACACGTCCTTCTCCACACCAAACTGATGGCGTGACTGTCGGACAATGGAGTCCACCACGTACAAACCGGGCACTTTCAGGTCTGGCTTACACTGAGATGGAAAACAACAATAAATCTAAATCCACTAGCATAGAGATACATAAACTGCATATGAAAGATCCAAGTTGAATTGAAAGGTGAGATATACGATGCCAGATCCTAATGCATACATACCTTCTTGATGAACTTCTCAACTATCTGGACAACGTGTTTGTAAAGCTACGAAAAGAAAAGTACATAAATATCAATATCATAACATCTTATATAGTGACAATAACAACAGTGTAGGTGGCCGAGAATACTCAAACAACAGATCTAAATGAAGCAATCTAGACAAAAATAACTATTCTTAAATAAAGATAGAAATAGAAAAGGATTTGGAACAAAACGTTACAATGCATTGCAAAGGTATCCAAGACAGACGATGCCCAATAACCACATCTCCCATAAGCAGCCCTGGCAGCTAGGAGGCGGACCAGGTTACGTTGCATTACCTTAATTGCTTTGATGGCTGACTTTGTAACTGACATCATCTTGGCGCGGGATATCGGAGGCTTCATCTCAATCATGGAGAATAACTAAAGGATCATGGGAAAATTATGGGAAATTCTTCAGTTGGTTTGGATAAGAGAGCAGAGCAACGAGGTTAAAACGCTATAATTGTGCTATCTGATATTTTCCAAATACAGCTCTGCTTCTCTAATGGGACGAGACTACACACTACAACACATGACAATGTATATCTCACGTTGGGCCCCAAGCTGTAATGTTTGGGCCAAATGGTTGCTGTTGAAGCAACTGGTTGCCAATTTGATTAAATGCAAATTTTCCGAAGAATATACGCATCAAATCCAAATGTAGGATTACATGTTGGCACACAACACTAGTTTAAATCGAGTATATTTCACAAACAAAGGTGCATTCAAATCAGACTTGTTGTTAGATCAGGATATACAGCCCACAATCGATCCACAAGGGCGTGGTTATAGAGGTGATCAGTAAAGATGACAGAAATAAACAATATATTTGGTAAACAGCACAAAAGATAATTGTATCAATTAAGTAATATGCATGAGTACAATATTGCAAATGCTGCCTGTATAGTTGACAGAAATTGTTTGTAGTATACTAGGTTGATACCATTAGTATCCTAATGTCAACTAGGGAAACTTACACACAGACAAACTAGCTCATCAGCGGCTGGCCATCAGTGTGAATACCACCTGCCCCAGCCACGCATTTGACAGCATTTCTAAAAAAAACCTAGTATTTTCTCTGCGTTTTGGCCTCACAGCCACACCAAATGGCGTTTCAGGTGACTGAAAACATCGATTTACACATGGTATCGCACATTGAGCATGCGCCAGAAACCTACAAACAATGGCGGATTACCGGCGCGATTCATTTGTTTCCGTCCAAACAAATGAAACGCTTTTTCCTTTGGATTTCGCCATGCTGTGTTGTTGTTGTATTCACCACTCAAGAAGAATCTCATCAATGTGCATGCTCCTAATGTTCTTCTGTGGTGTTAGACATAACATTTTATTGTCACCTACTGGCCTGGCATGCTTATGTGAGCGTTTAAAAGGGCCCTTATTTTACCACCAGTTATTAGAGTGTGTGGCCCAATCTCAATGTCCGCACTCAGACTCACGGACATTGAAGCACGTGCTCACGAGGGCTTAGGGCTGTCCCACTGTGAACTCGTCAAATGGGCTCTCGGCAGCCATTTTTTAGCCCTTTATGCAGACTTTCCATAAGTCTGCAGATCTGCACTTTGCTCGAGGGAATTTCCCACAGTTCATAGCATTATAATGCTACATACGAGTTACCAGGGGATTTCCTGGAAGTGTGAAAGACAAAGCTGAGAAATGTGGCTGCACTTGTTGTTGGTGTTGTCAGGGTAGCGTGAGAGTGCTGTCCCATTCCTCTTCATACCATTTTGAGCCCTTGCAGCCTCTCCCACTCAATCATTTACCAGCTGACGTCACTTAAGTCTGTGAGGGCTCAGGGCTCAGTCCTTAAGGGGTGTTATCCGTCAAAGCTGTATTATTTGTTTGCGCATACACAAACGTATGCGCTCCCCTAACCCTAACACCTAACCCTTGTTTGCGCATGCACCAGCACATGTGCAAATGAATAATACAGCTGTACGGATAATGTACTGACAGGGGGGACATTGAGATTGGGCCTTCGATTAGCCATTATGAGCAGTTTCAAAATGATCAAGTGACTACCCTCACAAGTGGGAGTGTCCACCCAGTTGTATGATGATGACTAGATCAGTCTACCAACCTACCCAGTGGACTGTACCAACGGGTATAGGCTGATCTATCCCATCATACATCTAGGTGGACATACACTACCACTTGTGATGTCACTAGATGGTGAGTCACATGACAATTTTGAAACGGTTTGTAATGGCTAAATCACACTCACACCTGGTGGTAAAATACGGGCCCTTTAAGACGTTTTTTGGGTTCTCTTGTGGACGCAGATATTTTCTATAATTATATAGTTAATATATAGTAATTATATACAACAATATTTTTGAAAACGGTTGATTTGTTGTTTTCAGAAATATCCATATAGATGTGGACGAGGCCTTAAACGGATAAAGACTCAGACTCATGTACGTTTTCAGTATATCCCAAACTATGCAACGTTTATGTATTTGCAGTGCCAAGTGTGATTTTACATCTCATGTTATCACCTAAAACGCATATCGCCGCCAACACCAGCAGTGCGTTAGCATCTTAGCACAGCTTAGATGCTTATGTTAACAAGATAACAACCATTAGCCTAGAGATATACATCCTTACGTTTTACTTGTATCCCAATTAGCAAGTTACATTTTGTTCATCTGGAGGATAAACTGCAATTTCATTATATATACATCATACCGACCGCCAAACACCACTAGTAGTGTGGATTAGCATCTTAGCATGACAAAGCTAACCATAAGCTAGGGGGTTCGCCATCCCTGTTTAATTAAATCCAAAGTGAACCAGGTTTACCTCCATGTTGAACGCGTTCACCGCATCCATGTTCTGCTCTCGTGTTATTATTTAAAAACCCGTCGGTGTGATACGATCTGATGAGAGATTATTAATTGGCTATCCTCCCTCCCGCTGTGGTCATAATAATAACGTCGAGCAGCTAGCCTAGCTACATGCTAACATGTCATCAGATCGGGTCACGTTGCGTCACTCGACCACTAAGGACACGACGTGCGCGCGCCCGCGTTTGCGTCTGACGTCATAGACAAAAAAAAGAAGTGACCCTTTTTACTTTGGCCTACTTTATTTTTATTTTTTTTGTAACATTTTTATATTTTACTAGGCCTACATTATTATTATTAGGTATTTACAGAGTGTCTGTGATTTGTATCTGTATCTGTATTATTATCTTGGAAGTTTTTTAATTTGCCGACCATATATGTATTCCCGGTAAGCAGGTCTCCAAAAAGTTTGGGACAGTTTCGCACATAGGGGGCGCTATAATTCGCGGTCAAAGTTAAACGCTAAGCCCCGCCCCCGATGCATAAAAATGTCTATTATAAGGCTACTATAAGGTCCGTCTGATTAAATATTCTGTACAGTGAAAACTTCTGGAAAATTGTTAAAATCTGCTTCTAAATAACCACTGGCCCAAAAAACTACATATTTGGTCCATATGCTCTATGGACATGACTGATTAAAAGATACTTCATTACATCAAGAAAGATTTTGCTGATAGTTGTTCAAGTTTTTTACTAGCAGATAAAACCACAAGGTGTCCCTTGTCTTTCAGTTGACTCCTCTGTTCCTCCTCTGACGTCGTGTCTACACCATCTTCAAAAGCGCCCCCTACCGTTGTAGTCCCTGGTCTTGGGTTGGCGGTCCGTGCTACGAGCAGCCTTAATTATTATTATTATTATTATTAGTAGTATTAATATTATATATTATTATTATTATTATTATTATTATTATTATTATTGCCGTCCTTTGTTTCATGTAATGAAACTGCTGCCTGTGCCTACTGGCCTACTTTTTTTGTTTTTGTTTGCTTATATTTACATTTTTATATTTTACTAGGCCTACATTATTATTATTGTTGCTATCCTTTGTTTCATTTATTTAAACCGCGTGACCGTGCGTGACGTGACCCTGCGTGCTCGTGCGTGCTTGTGCGTGCTTGCAGAGCTTTCCCACTGCAGTGGCCATTTTCCACAAAACGGAACCTGTTGTGTGTGTGGAGGAGCTTAGCGCAGGGCTTGCTTGGTGCTTACAACACACGACACGGCCATCGGTCCACACACACACACACGCGCGCGCACACACACACACACACACACAGACTGTACAACCAACCAGCCACAGCCGCAGCCAGCATGTCTGGGACCAACAGCCGCCAGCACTGGCCCCTGGGCGAGACCCAGGCCCTGCTCAACATCTGGGCGGACGACGGCGTGCAGAGGCAGATGGAGGGCGTGTGTCGCAACGAGGAGGTCATCCAGTACATGGTGGACGAGCTGTCCAAGATGGGTATCCAGCGCACCACCCTGCAGATCAGGGAGAAGCTGAAGAAGTTGAGGCAGCAGTACAAGGCGGTCAAGAGGGACGAGACAAAGACTTTTGCCTTCTTTGATTTGATGGACAGTGTGCTCGGGGACAAAGTGGGCCTGCATCTTTTGCAGGATGCAGATCAGACAGCAGGTCCGTTGTATTATTTTTGTTATGCAAAAATTGTGTTATATTTCTTTCATGCCAAAGCTATTGATTTGAAGTGGGATTATGTTTACCGGTCTAAAATAAGTGCTACTACATATCCTTGTGTTCAAACCACTGTGTTGTAATGACATGTTTTAATCTGGTCTTTGCAGACAAATCAACTTCCACGGGGAGCGAAGAGTCAAGTGCCATTATAAAAGGGACCCGGGTGGCACTTCCTAAGATAAAAAGTTCTGTGAAACCTGGTGAGTTTGAATCCGCCTTCGCCCCACAGACCCAGACCCATTGTTGCACTCATAAAAAAGAGGCAATGCAAACGCTGGCTCCTGTTTTACCAAACCCTTCAAACATGCCTTAATATTTAGAGAGTACTACTCATAAATACTCAATATTCCACCTTTTTTAGCTTGTTTCCACATTCACCTATAAATGATGTATGCCATATATATGTATTATATATACATATGTCTCCCCATTGCAATTTTGCACGATCCAAGTCTAGATGTTTTACTAGATCAGGGGTGGGGAACCTTTTTCATTTCAAGGGCCATTTTTAATTTTAGAACATCCTTCGAGGGCCATACGGAGGATGATTGTTCTCCTTCAACGGCAATTGTCGTGATTGCTTTTGTTTATTTTATGAATTGCCTCGCGCGCCGGATCAAATCGTCCTTATATTTTGCTGTATGTGGCCCACAACCCAAAAAGTTTGGACACCCCTGCTCTAACCCCTACCTGCTCCTCAATTACCTGTATCTTTATAATACATGTATAATACATTCTGTCAAAGTGTCTGTGAAACAGCGAAATCAGTTTCACGTCCAGCTTTAATCGTGTTTTAACGGCAACGCTTTCCTCCCACAGTGTTCCGCAAGCGAAGAAGCGAGGGCGACAGTGCCACCCAGGGGTTTGTGAGTGTGATGGCTGAGTGTCACCGGAGGTGGCTCGAGAAGGAGGAGGAGCTGAGGAGGGAGGAGATGCAGCAGGAGGCCCAGCTGAGGAGGGAGGAGATGGAGCAGGAGCTAGTTCTGCGGCGCGAGGAGGGGGATCGGGAGGAGAGGCTGAGGCACACGGAGATGGAGGCTCGCAGTAAAGACACGGAGGTGCTGACCTCCTGTCTGGCGCTGGCCATGAAGCACATGGCTAAGGACCCGCCCGCCGCACACTGAACCGCCCGGGACAGAAACACAGGGGGGGGTGACGTCGCGTTGTCTCCTGCTTCTGAAAGGAATCAGGAAGGAGTGTATGGTGCGGTCCCAGAGCATTTTGTTCCTCTTTAAAGGGGAACCATCACGCTGGGCTATGTTCTAATTTAAGAGAGTACTGCTTCATACGCCTGTTGTGACAACAATCAACTCTGTTTTCAGGGGAATTTGGGGGAATTGGACCATTGACATAATTTTTCTGAATTAGACCAATGGAGAACGCAAATCCCGGACCAATGACGTTAATGGTCCAACTTTTCAGTGATCTTTTCGCGGAAACGGAGGACCGTTTCTGAACTGCTGTTTTGTCAGCTTGTTACGAAGAATTGTAGACATTTTTCATAACCTTCTTTCAACCAATGTATTCATGTATACATGTCATGGTTATAAAGTGTTTGGTATTTTTTTGGTAAAATGGTGTCACCCACAGGACATTACAAATTGTCCATGCATTTATTGCTGCAATTCGGTCATTCCACCAGCAGGTGCCGCTAGACTATCGTTACGTTAGATCATACAGGAGTAGCCGGGCTAGTTAAGCACGTAATACTGCATCATTACAAAGGTCATAAAATAACCTTCATTGTCAAACCAATAAAAAAATTAAAACGAGAATAGACTCACAGTCACCACCACAACAACAACAATAATAAACAAATTAATTTGCCACCAAAAGATTGTTTAAATGGGTAACTTGCAGGTAACCAGGTAACCAGCATTGAATTAATGTACAGACAACACATCAAGTTAACGGTGGCAGTAAAGCTGGACTGACTGCAGTCCCGTCACGCAAAGTTACCACCCAAACCTTATTTTGAGCCAGGCAAAAGACCCTGCAGGAGATGAAATATTCATTTTAATATTTGTGAGTTTATACTCAAATGTATTTTTGTCTTGTCAAATGACTAAATGTGAATATGCTGATTAGGGTGTTTTCTCATACCAAGTATTCAATAATGGCACCAACTGCTGAGCATTAAAAAGACAAACAATTATGAATATATCATTTAATGTAAAATGTGAAAATGCTGTGGAGTACCAATACGACCAATGGCTTCTATTCAACAGCATACTGAGATGTGAGGTCATATTAAAGATGCTTGGATACGTGACATCTCAACAACAGTACATTTAGCGGGTGCAGAGTCAGGGGGAGGCGTCTGTGTCTTATCATCGTTGTCCGGCCAACGCTGGTCATCCTCTGCTCCAATCCACTCGGGAAGAAACGTGTCTGCGTTCCTCTCACAGAGGTTGTGGAGGACACAGCACGTCCTGGCCATGTCCCGGACCACCTCCACGGTGCAGTCCAGCCGCCTGCCCAGGCACTGCCAGCGGCCCTTCAGCCTGGCCAGCACTCGTCTGGCCGCCCGACGTGCCGGCTGGACCTGAGCGTTGAACAGTTCCTGGTCCTTCGTCAGCCAGACGCTGGTCCGGTGCGGCCTCAACAGCCACGCCTGCGCCGGGAGAGTCTCGTCGTCGGCCAGGAGGCAGACGCCGCCCTCGGCTCCGAGGAGGTTCTGCATGTGACCGGGGAAGTCCTTGCTAGCCCACGGCTGCTGCCGTCCCCACCCCAAACCGCCGGAACCATCACCCACCCACTCCGGGTCGCCCACGTTGACGCTCCAGAACCGGCTGTTGTCACCGACAACCACCTGCAGCGGGACGACAAGGCGTTGCCCCTCGCTGTCGGCACGGTGGTGCGGCGGGCGGGCGATGGGCACGAGGATGTGTCCGATCACACCGACACACCGCGGCACGCCGTGCGTCTGGTAGAAGCGGTCGGCCAGCTCCCGGAGGTCGCTGGGTGTTGGCTCCGCGGCCAGCTGGGGCCGGAGGACCTCGATGACCGCCGAGCAGAACTCACGTACGCAGTGACACACAGACGCCATGCCCACAGCAAACAGCTCGGCCACGGTTTTGTAGCTGCAGGGGTTTGCTAGCTTGTAGAGCGCCAGCGCCACGCGTTTGCTCAGCGGGATGCAGAGGCGGTATGTGGTGTCCTGGCGCTTGAGGCGTTGCCGCAACGTGTCGCACAGGAAGGAGAAGGTCGCCCTGGAGACACGGAAATGTTGGAGCCACTGGTGGTCCGTGAAGCCTGCCGCCGTGGTTTCCCACCAGGTGTTGGGGCGGGGGTAGGACCACACCCTCGGCGGCCCCGGACTGCACTGCCTGAGGAACTGGAGCGCCATCTGGTGGGAGGAGAGAGAACCACACAAACGGGTCTGGTTAGAGACGGTGGAGGTAGAGAACCTGTTGGATCTACACACAGGGAACGCCTACATTTGTGGTAATACATCACATTAAAACCCTTGAACCTATTCTCTTTGGCTGATTAGTGACTCAAAGGAACTATACTTTATTGCTAGACTTTTTATAGCTATAATAATTCATTCCATCATTCAAACAATTCATTACATCAAAACAACCATTTAGTCAATTAATTCTGACAAGCAGTGACACTTAGGGGCCGTGTCCACAGAGCGTTTTTTTCATGGCGGAGCGCTTTGGATATAAAAAATATGAACGCCCAGAGCGCTTTTATTGTTGCTAGGTTACGATCGTCGCGTCATCTGCGTCATTAGTACAAATAGCCTAACCGAAATAACGGATAACAAAAAAGTAAACATGAACGCCAGAAACCGGGGGCCTATTGCACAAAAGTCGGATTCAGATATCCAGGATAAATGACTGAGCTTGGTTCGTTGAATCCGAAACACGCTCGTTCAGGCTTAATTGGTTGCACAAAGACAAAGCCAGGATGAGCAGACACGGATTCATCAAGCAGGTGAAACTAATCTTGGATCAGTGCGCACACACGGCTCCTCAAATAGACCCCCGCGATCGCTCACAGATTCACTGATTCACCATGGCAACGCGAGCGGCGTACGTCGGGCCATGAGAGATGACGTCACGGTTTGTCGCGCTTTGTCTTCGCTTCTGCGCGTTCCGGGGCGTCCGGGGGTTTTATATATTCATGAAAATGTCCGGTTTTCATTGTTTTTCACGGGACCATTAAGTATGTCCCCCACCTCCCCCCGTCGATAAATACAATCGCGGATAGTCCTCGCGTCAGCATCTTTTAGTAAACTTCGAGTATCATTTAAGTATCTCGAGGCCAGCCAATAAAAGTGCAACTTGGTGACACCTTTATTTGTATTTACAAGTATTTAATAATAAACAATTAATTGCATTCCAGTAAATTATGGTACAAACCTTCATGTGTTTGGTTAAGTGAGCCTGTATAATATGCTTTGATTCCGTGCTTTCCATCTTGTAGAGCACTGTGTGACTTCAGTTTTGAAAGGAGCTGGTGGTTTTCTTGCTTTATCCTTATTATCCTTAACGCGTTAATTTCGATTAATTAATTACGCGAGTGGAATCCCGTCCGGGATTATTTTATATATAGTCTACTATGGGAAACTGTAAATTATCTAATGATTGCAAAATCATCTAAAATCATCATTTATCTAAAAATGATTGCAATTCATGAT
>OMKN01065789.1:0-14702 GCA_900302345.1 Melanonus zugmayeri
ATTTCTGTGATTGTTTTAGAAACAGTGGGGCTGTTCTACCGAATAAACTACATTTCAGTGAAGTCGTTTTCCTTGAGGAACCCCAGAGCCGCTCGGTCTCCGGTGGGAGCGCTGCCCACCGAACACACCGCGGTGCAGATAAACGCGCGGAGGACATTCTGCGGTCCCACCGGCGACCTGTGTGAAACATGTGGACGTGTGTGGCGGAAACTGAAATAGTCGACAATTTTTGGACGTGCAAACAACACACACATCATGCGACAGGTCGGTGTTTCCCGACCGCAGACAGTTGGCGGTCAAGTGCGACAGTTCAGGGCTGCACGGGATGAATGATCTGCAACAGTCAGCCAGCCTGCAGGCCTATGCAATTATACTTATCCACCAGACTATTTCAAATGAAATCAAATCATGTTAGTGTGACGACAATGCTTGCAACACCAAGCTCAATAGCGCACAATGTAGACCTATTGGGTAGCCTATCTGTTTAATCGCGTAGAAGAGGGTTGTGGTCCCGTTATTACAGCCAAGCCAATCTGCTTCGACCTGATTTACTTACCGCTCACGTTCGCCCTATGCGTTCAACCAAAGCTGCTATTATTGCACAGCTCTATGGCGGCCTCTAGTGGCCCGTGTGTAGAAATACCATTTCCTTGTATGATAGTTGACCCCCATCGACGAAATGTTGATTTCAGAGGTGAGGGGGACACTATTAGTACAGGCCCAAATCCTCAAAAGGGCTTTAGTTTTTTAGATACCCCTACCCGAGGTAGAACAAAACACAACCATGTTTTATCTTGATTTTGATATGTCCCCTTCATGAAATGGATGGTCGTAAAGTGCTTGAGGTGTCTCTGTTTAATAGAATATACTGATTTTTGAAAAAGTGCAGGGGACATGGCCCCCCTGCCCCCCCCCCCATGTCCCTGGTTGACCCATCAGGAGAATATTTTGTAGGCCGACTGTTGTTCTTGTATCGACTTGATGAGTCTTCTTGCCAGGCCGCCACTGTACATAAGAATTTGTTCTTAATGCCATGCCTGGTTAAATAAAGGTTAAATAAATAAATAAAAAACCTAAGTAACCTACGGTATTTTACTATTTAATAGGCCTACTCATCAATCACTCACTCACAATCATATCAATGCAGGGCTCATGTAGGCCTAGCCCCATCTGGTACTCTGGTAGCCATTGAGATGCTTCTCTCAGGATAGAGTCGATGCTTTATCAGGCTACACCCGAAAATGGAAATTTTTGAGACGGAAAATAACAAAGAATTCGCGGCCATGTTTGTTTGCGTCTTAGATGGGACTCTAATCCTGAGATAAGCATCTCAATGGCTAGAGTACCAGACGGGGCTGATGCAAGCCTAAACATGAACAAGTAAATATTTAATCATGTCTGGGATTCCCAGAACCACACCCGAGAAACAGAGAACCACATCCGAGATAACTTGTACATTGGTCAACAAATTGCATGCGTAACCTCTGATTGGCTGGTTACCTGGTCACCCGCTGATTAAGAATGACTCAGAATGAACAAAACCTGAAAGCATTTATTTAAAGATGGGGTCAGGGGGACCGAAGTCGAGAAGTCGACACATTTAACCCCGTGTGCTCACACATTTGAAAAGCAGAGTTAACAGGGAGTTAACAGGGTTCAAATTAAAGGGGGTTAAGAAAACAAAAAACATATGCAGAGTAAGTATTCCACTGCAGTTTTGATTACATTTATCCATAGAGGATGAAGATATCAGCATTTAACATTTAGCATTTAACACTACCTTCAATTGTGGTATTGCTATTACTAATAACACCACAACATGTTCATCCTAAAAATGTATTTAATCAGATCAGATTATTCAGGCAAATAAAATAGAATCTAATTTAAAAAATATATATAATAATAAAAAAAACGTCTACCTGGGGGTATAATTCCTCAGGTTTGCACTGGCACCTGTTTAAACAACAGGGGGGGATGTGTGAGACACAGCAGGGACGACACAACAGCTCACTATAATCCCTCTTCAATCTTCTCTTTATCAACGTTTCAGGGCCGTCTACCGTACTCTTGAGGTCGTTGGCATCTCCTCTCGAGAGCAGCGGGAGAGTCCTGGCTTTGTAGGGGGCACACTGTGTGTTGGCAGGCGTCCCCCATCGCCAATCAAGGAGCAGCTGCATTTGATAGTATTGACAATCAATGACTTGACGTAGTTTCAATGGTTGCTGTCCATGGTGCTGAACTCCTCTTCCTCTTGTGGAGGGTCTTGGCTGTGTAGCTCCTCCACAAAATTACTATTAGTATTCTCCCAAAAGATAGCAGTAACAGATATATAAAATAAATGATCATAGCTCTATATAGTCAAACATTGAGCAGTGGCTATCAGTTGCAGCTGTTTGTGTATTCAGCTGTTATTTGCTCTCTGTTCGTCACGGTTTCAAAGCGTAATGGCAGTTGAGCAGCACCATCGCTCTGTGCTCTGCATGGCAAATGGAGCCGTCTCATTCTCAGACTCCAGGCAAAATCACTTTTCTTCCCTTAATCAATGAGTTTATCCACTTGCCTCGATTTCGATGAGGACTTTAAACTCACCATCCCTCTCCAATCACCCCCACCACCCCTCCTTCCTCTCTTTCTCTCTCTTGCTCTCTCTCACATAAATGCCCTCTCTCTCTCTCTTTCTCTTGCTCTCTCTCACATGCATGCCCTCTCTCTTTCTCTCTCTCTCTCTCTCTCTCTCTCTCTCTCTCACACACACACACACATGCTAACCCTCTGGAGAAGATGCTATATTGTTCTCATTCAATGGGCTTGGTGGTGAATTAGGCCAAGGGGTCCAAACTTCCTCAGGCCAAGGCCTGCAGGGTCTCAACATGCCCCAATCAAAAGAGACTGCATGATATTGATCATATATAAACAAGCCTGTAAAATAGCTCCATGGTAAAAGAAAAAAATATAAGATAAATGCTAGCAATTGCTAGCCATTCTTAAATGAAGTATCAAAATGTTGACACACACGCACACACACACACACACACACACACACAAACGCACAATTTTACCAGGTGGCAAAGCAGCGAGAACGGAAGGACCAGTTGCAGATCCATCATGCCCCGCTCCTCTCAGACAGCAGGGAATATACAGCATATAGTGTTACTCTCTCTCTCTCTCTCTCTCTCTCCCTCTCTCATACATCTCGCCTAGACCTAGAGGTGATCATATGCAGTATCGGTCATAAAAGAAGTAATCTCACATGCGGATTCATTATATATATACACTCTCATTTGATCTAGCAAGTACACCACTTTATTCTAAATGTGTAGAGTTGGTGAATAGATTATAATAATAATATAATATAATATAATGATAGTTTTTTTAATGGAGTAGTGTGGAAGTAAAGACTTCCAATGTATTTTGCAGTAAGTAAAACATAACATTTCAGGGATAAATGGGATAAATAAATGTAATACAAGTAATGCAAAGAAATATGTATCCTGAACGATTCATATTGGCAGTCTTCCTGTTGGTAAACTGTAACACTACCAACCTACCAACCTATGTACTTACTACCAACCTACCTACCTATGTACTTACTACTTACCTCCCTACCTATGTACCTACTACCTACCTATGTACCTACTACCTACCTCCCTACCTACCTATGTACCTACTACCAACCTACCTACATATGTACCTACTACCAACCTACCTACATATGTACCTCTCCGCTGCCGAAACCCTCATCCATGCCCTCATAACTTCAAGACTCGACTACTGCAATAGCATCCTCTACCGTTCACCCAACAAAAGCCTCAATAAACTTCAAAATGTCCAACACATCACCCCTGTCCTCCATAACCTTCACTGGCTCCCAATCAAATACCGGATCAACTATAAAATACTTCTCACCACCTACAAAGCCCTGAACAACCTTGCCCCCTCCTACCTCTCTGACCTCCTCCACCACCACATCCCTGCCGGTCGCCTCAGGTCCGCTGACTCCAACTGCTTACAAATCCCAAGGACCAAGCTCCGGACCTGGGGTGACAGGGCCTTTTCAGTTGCTGCACCCTCCCTCTGGAACACCCTCCCCATCCACATCCGTAAATCAACCACCCTACCCTCCTTTAAACAGGCCCTCAAAACACACCTCTTCAAACTCGCCTTCATCTGTTAACCTTTCCTCTTATCCAACTCACAACTCAAGTTTTAAAAATTATTTTATTTATGTCTCACTGTACTTTTATATTTTATTTGCTATGTTTTGTACTTATTAAAGATTTTTATTGTTGTGTTTATGTAAAGTGGCTTTGGGTACTAAGAAAAGTGCTATACAAATCAAATGTATTATTATTATTATTTTATTATATGTCAAGAATTATGTTCAAATTACACCAAACTAATAATCCAACATAGTGACTCTTTTATGTACTCAAATTGAAGTAAGATATCCTGGATTGATATTGGCTGTAGTTTACTGATGTTTGGAAACACCAACAGCAGTGAATAAGAGCATAATCAGGGTATAATTGGCTCTTTTGTTTCAATCAAGAGTACAACATTGTAAAAGTACACACACAAGTTTGGCATTTGCCATTTACTTACACTCCTCACAAAGTATCTAGTAGGAGCCAAGCTTAAGAGTGGACTGAGGTGTCTCAAACGCAACTGGGAAAGGGGTAGCAGAGCTTAAAGGTGTCATTGCATAATTTTGTCATCAATTTTGCGTGGTCTCTAGTATTAATGAATGCCCTCTGAGCCGGTTTTGGTGAAAAAATGCTCCTGTGCACCTGTTTCAGGCTGTTCTAGTTAGGCGAATGATGTGGGTGGAAAGAACGACCCGTTTTCGGCCCTTACTCATGAATATCTGTGAATGGTCTGGCGCGAGGACTCTGTCCGCGATTAAACGATGAAAAGTGTCCTGAAAATATGGTCACCCTATAATATGAACATGTTATTATGGTCACCCTATAATATGAACATGTTGTAACAGAAAAGTTATTTTTTTTTTACTTACAGGCTGCGAGTTGGTGTTGGATCGTGGTGATGGTACAGATCCAGGTCTTAATAACAACCTCGCAGCAAAACCACTAATGTAGGCACCGAAGTTGGAAAAGTCACTGTGGTCTAAATGATCAGAACACAGAGATACATTTGCGTAGTACTTCGAGCTCTGCTACCTGACTGCTGGCAGCAGATTTCCTGCGGGCGCAAGCCAAAGTAGGTGAGCTCATGAATACTAATTCACATTCTGACGTCACATTGTTCGGCTTTCTCGGACTTGTCGCTTATCCCTCTATTTTCTTTCATTGGCTAATGCATGCGATGGGGGTAGAAGTCAATTTTCACGTGAAACATGCATAATGCAACTAGGAGTGACCTATCGTATCTCAAAAGGAGCGCAATTTATGAAAAAACGATGCAATGACACCTTTAAATGTACAACCTTGGATCCCTGCTGCAGATGTTTTGCCTAGTATCAAAGCTAGCCATTCATCCAAATTATTGTTTGGAAGAACTTGTAAGACCCCCCCCCTGTGGGCTAATGCAGGTGCTGAGATTATTTGTTTATTGAGGTATTGAGTGGGTGTTTGATTGATATTGGTGCAGATGTTAGACAAATCACTGTCACAGCTGACGCATATGAAGTCAACCTCCTGTTGCGCTATGTAATGACACAACGTCATAACAATAGCAGATGAGTGGGCAGCTCTTGATATATGGCCGTATGATGGAGGGGGGAAGGATTATTATGCAGGATTATGAGTTATGTTTCTCCCACACATAGGCCCCAGTTATCATTTCACATCAGCCGATGATCAGCATAATGTATTAGGCAAACTGCAGGAATGCCATCTCATGAAATCCAACTCCAGACTACTGTGCAGTTTGAACCAATTATTTGAATGCATATTACATTACACAGTATAGTTGTTGAGGTACCATGCTTAATAGCTTACTAGGTTACGTGCCAGTAAAATGACTACCAGGTTGGATATCTGTTGTGACACTGAAAAAATGAATGAAGCAATTATTTCACTCGAGGGAGATAAATTCACTGATAATTAATCATCTGTATTGAACTCCACTTATAGTGACAACTCTCGATGTGTCTTATCAAGTTTTCAAATGAATGTCTTACTTCATCAACTTCAACACCACATAATACTGAAAGGGCTTCATAGGTTTTATATTCACCCATAAAATGAATCAAGCAAAGGTGGGCTATGAAGAGATGTGATTATTTTGTGTTTTATCTCTGTCGGACCAACAAGTACAGGTTTAAAATAACAGATGCACCATAAACAAGTGGGTGTAAAATGGGTCTTTAGGAGCTAAACGTCCTCAGGGCCATGTAATAAGTGCACTGGTTTCCCTATGAATTTTTTATCACTAAGAACTTTCATGTGGTATAAAAACCAGGACCACAGTGTCCCCTGGATCGATACAGCCATGAAATAGGCCTTGCTGTTGACTTAGTGTATCTAGGGTAGGGACTAGGGTAAAAAAAAAAAATAGTGACTCAATTGGAGGGCAGACTATACTAGGTTATAGATTATTATAAACGACGACAGTGAGCCAAAAGAGGAAAGAATAGTGAGAGAGAAAGAAATCAAGGGGAGAGGGGGTGAGTTAGACTCACTGGATTACACACAAAGACCTCAGGGCAATTGGTATCTCATAACTCTGATGATCTAATGTGCTTCTTCCATTTTGGTCAATAAACAGGCGTGCATGCATGCAATAGAAATTGCATACTGTTTGGGTCAATTGGCTCATGTGCTGTACATAATTGAATTATGCCTTATGAATGCAGTGGCATAAAACATGGATAGATGCATCTGATGGAACACACACACAGTGTTGTAAGGCTGATAGAAGACTTTGCTGTAATACATTCTGATATGCTAAAGCCTGGATCAGGGCTAGACATTGCTGATGCGTTTCTAAAGTAGTAACCTACTATGAATACATTGGGTCGATTTAAGAGTCAGCAATTAGCCTCCAATAGGCTGAAGACTAGGAGTGTGAACACGGTGTTAATGCATTGCATTAAGAATTAGCTAAATTATTTCCTTCAAGAGATTTAAACATTAGAATAGGAATAAGAGGACACCAAAATGAATGCACTGCATCGCAGGACAAAAGACACGAACGCCGGTCAGTGCGGAAGACACAACCCCCCACCAGCACAAGATAAAAAAGACGCGAGATGACGATATGTGAAATGCCCGCCCACAAAGGCGCCGTCCAATCCCAGCTTCGCCAGAAATCAGTCATGATAGCGCCAATGTGAAATATAACTGTCTGTACTGTATATATTATATACAATAGGGCTATATTAAGTAGGCCTATATCAAATATATGAAATGTCTGTCAAACAAATATGTCTCTCAAAGCCTAACACTAAATAGCTTATAACTGTGTTCTTGTGTCTGAGACGCATTGCCATGCAAATGAGTATGGAGTTCTGAACAGCTTGATTTGTTATAATATATATATATTATAATATATATATATAAGAATTGTTTTTTTATATATTATAATATATTTTTTAATTAATTTATTAATTAATTAAGGTTTAGATAGAAGCTTACTGCAGTGATTTTAGTTTTATGATATTCGCTTGCAAAACAAAATAGCTTGTTGAAAAAGGACAGTGTATTCTTCATCACGGATATAATTGTTATGCGTGTTCCGTCTGTCTGAAACAAACATATGAAATGTCTCTTAAACGTATCAATCAAATTTTATGATAGGCTGTAATATAAAACTGTGTGTTGTGTCGGACACACATCGCCATACATGCAGAGTAGAGTTTGCAACTGCTTGATTTGTTATTATTCATATGTTAATATAACGACTTATAACGAATATGTCTGTCAAATTGTATAATATAGCCTATAAAACTAACCAATTGTGTGTGTTCTACATCGCATGATTTATAGTTCTGATCGTAACTGATAGGCCTATGTGACTTGATAAATACATAGATACATCTGCCAAATGCAAGATGTAGCTTGAGATTAAACTAATGTCTGTCAGTCTAATGTCTAAGTTAGCCATGCATTCTCAAAACAAAAAGCCACTAAATAAAGAAATCAAAGAAATATTTCAGCACACCACTCACAAATTAAATAAATAAAAAAATTTTTAGCCCTGGCACAGGTGGGTGCACACACACCAAAATAGAAGAGGCTCCCTCGCCTCTGTACTGTAGTGATTCATACAGGAGCAGAAGAGACATATGGATCGGTCATCTAATCGCTTTGCAGGCACTTAGCAAGTGTTCCTGTTTGATCGGGTGGGTTGGGTGTTTCTCATTAATCTAATTTCTTAAGCAGAGGTTTTAGCTCCAACACTAGTTAATTAATCATTAGGGGTATGATATGTATATGTCTGTTGAAACGGTGAAGGTGTAATTTCCCTGGAATTCTCGTATTTTATTCACTTGGATTGGATTTATTCTTCCCTATCATCGTATCTTATCTTCTTCCTTTTATCCAATATGGAAAATCATTGATAACAAAAGGAAGAGAGTAAAAAAGAGCAGAGGGAGAAAGTCATTTTGAGATTTGTGATTGTGTGCGTTGGCATATCTCTACATGTCTACACCATATCTGATAAACATGCACATTGCATTTAACTGGAAGTTGTCTAAAACAAAACCCTAAAATTGTTGGCATAATGTTATTATTCACTGAATTGAGTTGTCCCTCAATGGCCTCACTGTTGAGCTCCAGTTAATTAAAAAAATGTTAACTGCTCAATAAAAGTGAACTGAAGATACCTGAAGTAATAACAGATCTATGCACATTTGGTTGTAACAACTACAAAACTGGAATTCTGCCATCCATGTTCACCTTCCCCATAGAGGAATCCCATTCTCCAAACAATGTAGGCCACTGGAAGCCTTGATAATAAACAAGGTTACTGTAATCCGCCAGTTTTAGGGCTCATGTATAGATGCATGAATAGATTTTCATATTTTCATAACACATTGCTGATGTGTGTATTGGGCCCACCGCCAGCTTCGATATATCAGAGATCAGGTCAGTTCATTCTGTATGAATATTCATGTGGAACACTTCAGAGCACGGTGTGTTTGTGGGGAGGGATGGATGGATGTATTGGGGGGGAGGGGGTGTTAGGTGTGCAGTGGGGCTTAGCAAGCGTGACCCTCACGGGAACAGCTGGATGCGCATGCTAACTGAGGGGCGAGGTCTGCATGGACGATCCTACTTTGCATGTCAGCATACAAGTGTCTCCCCTTTAAACCTCTTCCTTAAACCTCCCTTTGTCCTTCACATGTGAAATCCAATTTAAAAAGTGAGGGGGGGAGCGTGTATTTAATATCAGATTGCATTTTAAATGAAGGTTAGTGTTAATAAGCGGCTTTCTATTGGAACGTTGATCTTGTCTTATCCTCCCTCAAGGAGGAAGGGGAGGCAGTTGGGTGGTGGTCTTAAAGTCACAGGAAAGGAGAGCAGTCAAAAGGAGGGATGGGGGTGGAGCAGGAGAGCAGAAAGAGTGAGCTCTGGGGAAGGATAGAGGAGGGAGAGGGGGAGGAGGTGAATGAAAGGGAAAGAAGTAAGCAGGTAGATATTGAAAACAAAAAACACCAGAAAGTACCGGTGTTTCTTACACAGGTCCGCCCAGGTATATTAATGGCCGCCAAAGTATATTTGGTGACCCACTTTAGCATCTTTTTTTTTTATCCATCCGAGAGAATGGATGGATGGAGAATCTGCGTTCGATTAACTAGTGGATCACCCCTCGCTCTACCCCTCCTGTACCCGGTTGGTTCTGCTATCACAAAAATGGTCTACTGACAATCGCACATGTACTGCAGAAAGAGTGAGAGACACTCTCTGGTCTTACGTTGGTAAGATGTGGACACGGTGGATATTGTACAAGCACGGACCAGGTAAAGCAAGTCCTTTTCTCTTTATTGTGCAATTGTTCTCTGACTTTGCAACTATGCTGCGTTACTTCCTAGCTACTCGAGAGTATGTTGGTAGACTCCAGGGTTTTACCTGGCTCAAAATAAGGCGTAGGTCAGGGGTGGCCAACCAGTCAGAGACTAAGAGCCACATTTTTTACTGTGTTACCGCAAAGAGCCAGGGTGCTAGCGCGTGTATCTCTGCTCGCGATTGTGGAAAACACAAACTTCGATATGAACGTAAGAGCCGCATGAAAGCAGGCTCAGGAGTCGCGGGTTGGCCACGCCTGGCTTAGGTGGTAACTTTGCATGACAGTAATTGTGGTCGGTCCGGCTTTACTGCCACCGTCAATTCGATGTGTCGTCTCCATACATTTATATTTGGAATGTAAATTCAGTTAATTCAATGTAAGTTAGCTATTTAAGGGGTTACACATCTTTCATGGATTTTCTCAGCAGATATGAGTATTCCAAAATTTTAAGAGAATAATTTTAATTTTAAGAGAATACGGTGTGAGGATGAGGAAGAGAGATGCAAAGCAGCACAGGTAACTTAGCCAATGTTAGCATTTAAAAAATGGCAATAAATAAATGCATAAGCCTCAATAATCACATGTCAGTTGATTTGACGTGAAATTACAATTGCAGTCAGTCAGTAGGGTTGGGTATCGTTTTTTTTTAACGATACCAGTGCTAAAACGATACTTTTAAAACATCCTAAACTAGGGCTTCTCAACAGGGGCATTCAGAGAACGTCAGGGGGTTCTGGAAGCAATATCTCAGAAAGGTGTTGAGGTGCTCTTGGGGGCATTTGTTTGGAATCCTCGTGCTAGCACCCCCCCCAACAAAAGACATTACAATTGATGGGGGGGCGGTAAGGGACCTGGATAATGGATAGGGGGCACTGGCCCCAAAAAGGTTGAAAACCACTGACCTAAACTGATACTTTTTTAAATTTAAAGCGGAAAAAAACTAAATTTTTGCAAAGATATATATTAATAAAAGTCAACTACAATAATTTTACAGTAAATAAGTTACAATACAAAACACTATACTTAATAACACCAAAATAAATACCAAGTGCAAAAGACTACTCTTCTACAAATTCTTCAAAACAGTTATTTTGTCCAAATATAACCATGTCTGCTTCTCTGGCAAGTCCCCTGGCGAGTCCTCTCCTGACAGCATCAGCATTTGCTACTTATTGTGACATTCTAGTTATTACGGTATTTTTTTTAAACTAAATTAATTTGTCAATTACTTTTCATATACTTTTCACATGTTACATGTTAACAAATAGCGGTTTTTATGAACCGGACTGTGGAGGTGAGGGGGCAGGGCGTGGCATTGGTGCACGGGGTGCTAATTCCCGGGTTGGACACAGCTGTGGGCGATCATCAATCAGTGTTAGGATATATATTGATTGCTGTTTGCTCTGCCCACAGTGAGACTGGTTCCTGCCAAATCCCAGATGCGTGCGTCCGCAAAACAATCGGATGTTTTCGACTCGATCCATTCATCTGATTCATCCGTTGTTGTTATTTGCATTTCCAGTCGGGAGTCTTTTCAGTTCAGCACTCGGTGTCGCCTTTTTGTTTATAATAAAAGACTATTAACCCTGTCCTGCCTACCTGCCTGTTGCTTCCCATGGGATGACCAGCACTATATCCCACACGGACGTTATCGGTAGTGACAACTTTTATGACCCGCCTATGTGCTCAACACGCTCTCATCAGGCGCTCATACTTTTAGCAACAAGGAAGGGTTCAACGGCGTGACAGGTGTTTACATTGTTTGGTTCCCTTGACAAAGTCCTGTGTGAAGGCAAACTGAACCAAATGAAAAATACAACAAAGTAGCAACTTCACCACTGAACCGGAGCAAATCTTCCGAATTCAGGTGTGAAAACGACCGTAGAAGACGAGTCGCATGGGAGAGGAATGTGGCGGCGCGTCTTTCAGAGGATTTCAAGCAGCGCGCTCCAAACCATAATGTTAGTGAAGGCGTGTGTGGCGGTATTGGAGGGCGGCTATTATTTCGAGCATGGCACCGAAATGAGGCACCGAAATCTGTGTTGAAGGTAAACCTATTACATATCGATGCTTGTGAAACTAAGAACTGTAACCACAGGCATAACAAAATGTTACATTTCCTCCTTTTCTCAGGTGGATCAAAGAAACAATTACCAATCACACAGAATAGTCGATGAAATACTGGAGATCCATGCACAGATAGTAGTTGTCTATTGTGGAAGAGATAAGGTAATCTCAAGCAATCAGCCTAGAGGTTGATTAAACAACAGATGTGTCCGTAACCCGCCAGCAGGATTTATTTGTATAGCCCTTAATCACAGTTAGTAAAAGGGCTTTATAGGCCCACATTTAACAAAGGAAACAAAATTACACCCCCAACATTAAATTTACATCTTAAACCTAGGCTGTGTGAATGGAGTGGCAAAGCAGCTCACAGACAGTTTTCCAAAGCTGGTTTGTGTTTTATTTATTTTTTATTTGACTAAAGGTCAAATAACCAGGTAAGAATGCTTGAGATCAAGGATCTCTTTTACGAGCAAGACCTGACCAAAGTGGCAGCAATAAAAATAATAAACCAAGATACAACATACAGAACAGAACACAGACAGACAAAAGGATAAAAGAAAAAGTTAAGCAAGCACCATCATGTCATTAACATTATGTAACATGTAGCATCAGCATTATGCATCAAAGCATTTGCAAACTCCCAATTTAGACGTTACAAAGTCTGTGACATAAACTTTAAAATCAGACAAGGTAACAAGGGCCTGTAGCAACCTTGACATATAAAGTGCAATTTGGACACATGTATATAAATTGCAAATAACAAAGGGCCTAGAACAGAGCCTTGTGGCACCCCCTTGTGGACAGACAAGACAGAGGAATCAGAGGAACAACCATCAATTTTGACACATTGAGTCCTGTCAGAAAGGTAGTTACAGAACCAGCCAACAGCAGAGTCAGACAGTCCTATACTAATCAGCCTACAACTCATTACCTCATGGTCCACAGTATCAAAAGCCTTAGAGAAATCAATAAACAGAGAGGCACAGTGTTTATTATCTTGAGCCACTATTATGTCATTCACTACTTTTGTAGCTGCTGTGACTGTTCTGTGGGATTTTCTAAAGCCAGATTGAAAACAGGATAAAATAGCCTTTTCGTTTAAGAAATCCTGTAGTGTGTGCTGCTCACAGACTAGCACTGGAATGCAAAGATGCTTCAAATGCTGTCAGATATATATGGCTACCTTCAAAATACTATTGTGGTATAATTATCTATTTTATACTTATCAGTGTTTCTACTTGTTGGTAGGAAGTGAAAGATACAAGGTGGTTATCTTTGCATCTAGCCATACAAAATCTCCAGAGGAGCCTTCCAGTTATGCTGGCTGCTCTTGCAGAGGAGGCGAGCACAAGGAAGTGCCCAGTGGCCAAAGGCCTATACATCTTCTGTGCCACATACCGCTTTGTGGCTGCCCTCTACCTTCAAGCAGATGTGTTGCCCCACATATCAATGCTGTCAATGGTGTTTAAGAGAGTAGATGTGAACTTTCTCCACATAAAGGAGCAGGTAGACTACAAAGGGATGCATTTGATAAAGAATGATGCTCCCAGGTATTTGCATTATGAGATCTACAATATTGTTGTCTTTTTCCACATTTAGGTTCCAGTCACACTTGCTACTCTGAGGAGCATTCTGGAGGTAGACGACACCCCACTCCCCAGATCATTCCTTGCTCGCCTTCACCAAAATCTAGACAACCCAGAAGGACTTGTGGCCTTCAGCATTTCCAGTGAGGGGGAGAGGAGCAGGAGGGGACACAGAAACCAGGAGCGTCCCCGGGAAGAACTGTGGGCCAGAGATGTAAATACTAGGGGTGTAACGGTTCACAAAATTCACGGTTCGGTTCGATACGGTACAATGGTGTACATTTTCGGTACATCGAAAAAAAAGAAATGCCAGAGAATTTTTTACATTTATTAAAACGTAACTTTTTTTTTTTGGCTTGGCATTGGTGCACGGGGTGCCAATTCCCGGGTTGGTAAAGCCTGCGTTTTCTACTACAGAGTATGGTCTCATATCCTCGGCTATAAATGTGCCAGCCACTGCGGTCATTTATTTTGCCTTGTTTGAATCAGCAGGGAATGGCTGCCTAACCGCTGCGGGGGGGAGAGTTTGTAGTTTGTTGCCCTCGGTTTTTGCCTCGTTCCTCCTACTGACACATAACTACCTTCAACTCAATGAATCAGCCGTTCCTCATCCATTCTTTTCCAACACGAACGACAGGAAATAGAAACAGGGCGTCCGACTCGTCGCAACGCAGCAGCGGGTTGAGGTGCTTTTTCTAGCCATGCACATTTTAAACACACTTCAAACGGGTGATGTCGGCGTAAATGAGTTGCTATGTTGGACGTATTCACCCCCGTGTAGCCTACTGTCGTGAGGCTGACATACCGTTGTTGTCACTGCGTGAAAGGTGGTGTTTCTGGAAATATCTGGACAAAATAAACAAGCATACTGTTCAAATACAGCTGTTACACTGAGATATTCAGGAATCCGCCTGACCACAGTGGTTAGCTGGTGGCTTGGCCTTTCAAATGCTAATAACGGTCAATGGTCTGGATGGGGCTGGGTACTGAAGCCTGCCCCCCTTCTCCTCATTTACACACCTCACTACATTCACACAATAGAGCCTATGCTCTCTACTTATCACACTAAAAGGAATA
>OMKN01065790.1:0-12694 GCA_900302345.1 Melanonus zugmayeri
AGAAGCAAGTTGTATCTGAAGACATCATAGTACCTGATGGAACTTCTGCATCGGTGACAGCTGAGGTTGAGAATGAAACTGGGGTACTGATAGAGCAAGCTCTTGTGGAAAACGAGCTTCCAACCATGGATGATGACCCCAATGAAAGTTCCCAACAGAGTGTAGTGAAAGAAGATGGTGAAGTAGTTAAGGTGTCAATGGAGTTTGAAGGTCCAGATACAGTTCAAATTGCCCCTTGGATTTTGGAGTCCAGTATTGTTGAGGTTATTGAAAAGCAAGTTTCATCTGAAGACCTAGAATGTAATGCAGTGAATGGCAACACCTTGATTACAGCTGAAGATGAAAAAGAAATGCATTCAGAGCAATCATTGTTGGATAAAGAGCTTGTAACTGTAGAAAGCAACCTAAATGAAGAACCACAGCCCATTTCAGTTACAGATGATGTCCGGGTCACTGAAGTTACAAAGGAATTGGAAGCATCAACATTTGCTCATGTAGCTTCTGTGGACTCTAATGCTGGTATTGTTGAGGTTCTTGAAAAGCAAGTTGTATCTGAAGACATCATAGTACCTGATGGAGCTTCTGCATCGGTGACAGCTGAAGTTGAGAATGAAACTGGGGTACTGATAGAGCAAGCTCTTGTGGGGAAAGAGCTTCCAACCGTGGACGATGACCCTAATGAAATTCCCCAACAGAGTGTGATAAAAGAAGATGGTGAAGTAGTTAAGGTGTCAAAAGAGTTTGAAGCTCCCCCTTCTGTTCAAATAGCCCCTCTGAACTCTAAGGCCATAATTGTTGAGGTTCATGAAAAGCAAGTTACATCTGAAGACCTAGGATATAATGCAGAGAATGCCAACATCTTGATTACAGTTGAAGATGAGAATGAAACTGTAACTCATTCAGAGCAATCATTGTTGGATAAAGAGCTTGCAACTGTAGAAAGAAGCCTCATTGAAGAACCACAGCACATGTCAGTTACAGATTATGTTCATGTTACTGAGGTTACTAAGGAATTGGAAGCATCAACATCTGTTTATGTAGCTTCTGTGGACACTAATGCTGGTATCATTGAGGTTCTTGAAAATCAAGTTGTATCTGAAGACATCCCAGTACCTGATGGAGCCTCTGCATCGGTGACAGCTGAAGTTGAGAATGAAACTGGGGTACTGACAGAGCAAGCTCTTGTGGGAAAAGAGCTTCCAACCATGGATGATGACCCCAATGAAAGTTCTCAACAGAGTGTCGTAAAAGAAGATGGTGAAGTAGTTAAGGCGTCAACAGAGAGTGAAACTCCACCTAGTCTTCAAATAGAACCTCTGATTTCGGAGTCCAGTATTGTTGAGGTTATTGAAAAGCAAGTTCTACCTGTAGACATCCCAATAACCAATGCAGAAAAGGTCTCTGCTTCAACGACAGCTGAAGCTGAGAAGGAAGCAGCAGTACTGATAGAGCAAGCTCTTGTGGAAAAAGACATAACTGTAGTGGATGACCCTAATGAAATTCACATAGCCTCTCTCAACTCAGACACAAGTACACCCCAAGTGCAACATGTTCTACCTGCCATCCCAGCTCCAGACAAAGAAAATGCCCATGATTCAGTTACAGTGGAAGTTGAGAAGGTGGTCGTACTGACTGCCGTTGTAGAAAAAGAGATTCAAACCATAGAGGGTGACCCTAATGAAGTACCCAGATACAGTGCAGTGGAAAATAACGACCAGCAAGCAGAAGTTACCGAGTTATTGGAGGCGCCAACAGCAGTGGACATGGTGTCGATAGCCCCAGAGACGAGTGTACCCCAAGTCATTGAAAAACATGTTCTATCGGAAAACATCTCGGCTCCAGACACAGAAAATGATGTTGCTTTAGTAGTGCCTGAACCCAGCCATGAAGTGGTCCCCACTGGAGTAAATGTTGAGGGTGATATCGATGAACCTGCTGAGGTTGAAACAAATGCAGAAGTAGTAGAGGATGGTGCAGCAATGCAGGATGAGGATGGTGCAGCAATGCAAGCATTTAAATGCGGCACAAAAGATGTGAAAACCTCAACGCCCAACGACACCAACACGGAAACACCAAACATTACAGAACCTTTGTTAGATGTCGTGGCAACTGAAGAAGAGCCCCAGCAAATGATAGAGCCTGTCAGGGTCCTGGAACCATGTGTGCAGGAGGACATAATAGAGATGGCAGAAGAAAGAGAGGTGGATGCTGAGGTCAAATCAGCTGAGGAAGTGGGAGTCGCAGATGCCAAGGAGGCCATGGACGTTGGTTGCAAAGTTGAAAATGAGGTGGGGAATGTCTCCACCGCTCTCGCAACGGAGGAGACGGAGACAGATAAGGTCACCACAAAGGAGGTGGATCAACAGGAACAACGGACACAAGTGTCTGAAGAAGAGGTAAAGGAGGAGTCTTGTTTGGAGGAAGAGTCTGTGTCTGCAGAACAAGTTGTTATCACTCTACCAACTGTTGAACAAGAAGCAACAGAAATGACCAATGAACCAAGTGAATTGGAGGCTCAAAAAGTTACAGAAAACAAGTCTGATGCATCGATCGAAAGACAACCAGAGGTTCTATCTGTAACTGAAATTGTATTTAAAGAGGAAACGGCCTCACCTCATGTTTTAGCGACTACAGACGATGCCTCTACAGATGAAATGAAAACAGATCTAGAGGAAACTAAAGTCAAATTAAAAAAGGAATCAGATGTACACGTCATGGAAGAGGATTCTTCATGTTCACCAGAGGTATTAGCATACAACATACAAATGGAGGTAACCAAAGTTCAAGTAAAAGAGAAAGTAGAACCAACTATTAAAATGGAAGTGACAGAAATTCAAGTAACAGAGAAAGTGGAACAAAACATTCAAATTGCGGTAACAGAAATGAAAGACACAGAGCGACCCGAAGTTGTTATCCAAGCAATAGAGGCAATAGAAAAAGAGGTGTCTATAGATGAACCCAAAACAGATCTAGAGGAAACTAAAGTCCAATTAAAAAAGGAATCAGATGTACATGTCATAGAGGATTCATCATGTTCACCAGAGGTATTAGCTGTGAAGGAAATCATGGAGGCCAAACAGGAGCAAACTTACTCCTGTCAGGTGGTTACGCAGAGTGAGGAAGGATTATCAAACTATCCAACTATCAAAATGGAGGTAATTCAGTTAACAGAGAAAGTACAACCCAAGATACAAATGGAGGTAACTGAACTTCAAGTAAAAGCTGAAGTAGAACCAACTATTAAAATGGAGGCAACAGAAATTCAAGTTATTGAGAAAGTGGAACCAAACATTGAAATTGCGCTAACAGAAATGAAAGACTCCTCAACACAGCCCGAGCGACCTGAAGTTGGTGTCCAAGAAATAGAGGCAATAGAACCAGCGAGACCAATTAAAATGGCTGAAGTAGCCAAGAGCCTTAAGGAGCCAGGGGTATCTGAGGTTGCAGCTACTCAGGTAATAGAAGTCACAGGACTGGCAAAAGATTCAACCACGAAGGAGATGATTCCGGCGGAACCGGTGGCGCTCCAAGTTGGCACCGAGCAAGTGGAACCAACGGGGTCAACAGGGAAAGCCATGATCCTGAGTCAAATGGTGCTTTCTCACAGTGTTGTGGAGCCTTTAGAAACAACACCCCCACACTTAGTGCACATTGAGCAAGCAGAGAGAACCGTGCTGTCCAGTCAGCTGGTTCGGTCCGAGGTTGGTGTCGAGGTGGCAAAACCCATCCAACAAGGGGAAGAGAAGTTGAAGCAGGATGTCTGGCTGGATGCCGAGGAGGACATTGGCAAGCAAGAAGGTGCAGAGAAGACTGAGATTGAACCCCAAGAGTCTGTGGAAAGTTCTCCGGGTGACAATGAAGGAGCAGAGTTCCTGGATGCAACTGAGCATGCTCACATTGCAAAATGCACAAAATGTGAATTAGAGAGAGAAGGAGAAGACTTTGCTAATGCACTGGAGGATCCAGCTATGATGAATCTAACAGAGACAAGTGTGATTTCCAAGGAGCTGGACTAATTCCTCTTCAACTCCAGAATCAGGAACGGGTGAGACTTTTTGACTTGATTTTTGCAAATATTAATGTGCACACCAGATAGTTTTCATAATATTAATCTATTTATGGAAGATATGTATTTGATTACTCTATTTTTAGTCTTTAGTGACATTCATGATCCTTTAAACGTTTTCTACAGGTGGAACAGCAAAGAACTGGAAGGCTACAAAGGAGAAATACAAGTAAAGGAAAACTGCAGGAATGGAAAGAAAAATGTTTCATTCTAATTGGCCAATATACTGTTTTGGGGTATATTTAGAATTATTTATTTGCATATTAATTTCATTAATATGTTCAGCTCTTGCTATAGAGACAGCATGTAAACTCGAAGCTCAGAAAACACTGAATGTCATTCATACAGTTTGAATACAGGCATCTACATTCATATACTACATACTAGAATTATTTTACCAGGTGCATATTGATTTATATTTGTATCAGCTGAAATGTATGCACATTTTACTGAAGGAACTGTCTCAATCCCGTGCCTTTATAGGTAGAACAGTTTAATTTGCGATTTTACTAAGTCACTTTGCTATGAATCTTTTTTTGTAATAAGATGGTACAAATGAAAGTGAAATGGTTTAAAAAACAGAAACAGTGCAATTCATATGAATTAAACCTATAACTATATAAAAAGATGAAGTCTATATAATAGCCAGTATATTTTGTTATGAGGAGGATCTATTCAGGTCGTGGTTAACTGACAACCAAGGCAATACTAAGTAACTACAAACTAGTAGTAAACTACTCCTAACTAGATTATCTTATCCAGGACTACGGTTTTCTTGCCAGACCGATGCAACTGCATTCAATTTGTACTTGTAGACGTTTTTAAATGTAGACATTTTGATATGAGAGCAAGGTTGGGAGTTTAGCTGCTTTTCTGACATCTCACACTACTCTTGTAATGTATTACCACAAATGTTTTGTAATTGCACTGGAGCTAAGAACGCATACTATAGCAATGTACTACTACAGTAATATATAGCACTATATAATCAATAGAGCCTTAACTGTATTGTACCCATTCGTGGCAGCTTGTAATGTCCCAAGATTGTGTAAGAGTGAGAGACATAAAATGTAAGAGCGAAATGTATGTTGCATCACCGATGTATTTAACATTCCTTCCAATCAGATTACACACAAGAACTAACACCACCATTTTAAATGAAGCTACATGTATGTTTACATATGCACCAATATATTTCCAAATGTGTATAAAAATGCCACTGCAATATAATTCTATTTGAATAAATGTCTACAGAATTGTAAGCGGTCATATTGTGTAATCTGATATATACACGCAACTCTACTTAAATACATTTATCCAAATATGAATCTATGAAATCAAAAATGACAATTAGTAAATAAACTATGTACCCCTTTCATACAACTATTAGAGATTAACTATCGATAACAGCTTATCACAAAAGCAAAACGACAAGTTGTATCCAATAAAATAGAGCACAAAAACAAAACACTTGATTTTAAATAGGATTTATTGTGTGATATGGAAAGATAATATATTATACAACAGCGAGGGGTTCATTCACATTCATTGACAGTTTATAATTAATCCGTTTCCAGAGAGATCATGTGCCTTAGAGATTGGCTCTCTGTAATTCACCAGTCTTGTTTTGTTTTTCACAAAACGTTGGTTGAGACATCAGTTGAACGTTTAAAAGATGACTCTCGCCAGTTCAAACATGACCTTGAAAACAAGAAAACCAGAATCAGGACCATCCACATAGGAACTGAACCATTCTTTGCCAAGACATCCGATGTTAACATCTATACAGTTAGTATAGATTAAAAGGGAGAGTGTGTGTGGTTGGTGGCTGGTTTAAGCAGCCTCACCTGGCCCGAGTCAGACTGATTGGACTCTGGGGCTGGGTGAGGCGGCACACCTGTGGTGCATTTAGTAATCAAGCCCACAGGTTAAACCAGCCCCCCCCACACACACACACACACTCAGGACTGAGCCCTGACATGTCAGCTCTTACCACCTGCTCTGCAAACAATTCATTGTGCATCTCTACAATAAACCAGATTCAACATCACCCCATGTCCTTTGGTAAAGCCTTGAACAAGCCACTTTTCCAGGGTTGAAGTCCCTGTGGTGGCTAGTAGCTGAGGACTTTGCTACAGGGCCATAGCAAGGTAAACCAGCTCAGATCAATATTTCTCATCAATCATTACAACATTGAGTCAAAACACAAAGCTGTCTGGATGCCCATCATACCAGACTCCCATGTACGGAGTTCAGTGTTACCTCTATAGTGATCAAGATGACGATCATCCACTCCAGCCTCAAGCTGTGCTTCTCACTCAGGTGGTTCCTCATCAGGTCAGTCAGCTCTGTGCAGTGCTGCAGCTTCTCATTCACCACCTGCGACAACAAACAATGCTATTTTGCCCATCATTTACCATGTAGTTATTTAGCAGACGCTTTCATCCAAAGCAACTTTGTTTTAGATGAGTCATTAAGGAGCAGGCGGAGTGTGTGTGGCTGGTTTAGGTTCAGTCTCACCTGGCCCGAGTCAGGTTGATTAGGCTCTGGGGCTGGGTGAGGCTGCACACCTGTGGTGCATTGAGTAATCAAGGTCCACAGGATAAACCAGCCCCCCCACACACACTCAGGAGGAGCGCTGCCTGCAAACCATTCTCAACTTTACAATAAACATCTGCCTGTGTCCTGATGGTCGGAGAGCCCAGTCGTGTAGCAGGGTCGTCTGCTACATAGGGTTAGTAGGCATCTTGCTCAGAGATTCCTACAGGTAGGCTGCAGACATTGCATCCTACTTTCAATGTTTGCAAATTTGAACTTCGACCCTGAACAACTGAGTTTCATTGTAAACATGTTCCCTGGAGTTCTAGCCAAAAACATAAAAACCCAAAACAATTAGTTAACAATAAACTCATGTTTATTTATGTTTTGTTTGTATTTAACAGGCTGGAGTAGATCAACTGTATTCTCTCCTCAGGATCTGTAGTGGATTGATGCAGTCAGTTGAAAACATTTGTGCTGGATGATTGATTTTGACAACCAAATGTAAACTACACTATGATTACAGCACAATCTGCCAGTCTGAGGATCTGCATGGATGGAGACCTCTCCGTCCAGTCCAAGAGAGACCTCCGTTTTGAACCGCCAACTGGAGGATTTTTCATTAATATACATTCAAATACCCCAAAATGCAGTGACCTGGGGTTAAACTCAGGTCATTGTATTTAGTAATGTGGCAGATGATTTTATGGACTTGCAGGTGAGCCACCATAAAGCATTCAATCAATATTGGGGCAACTGCAAAAGGTCTGTTCTGCATGACCAAGTTTCTAAAATATAGTAGCTATATAAAGATTATAATTGGGAGGCTGCCAGGTGCATAGGAGTTACTGCAGTAGTACACAGTGAGATGTTCCCAGAAAAGAGGTTGATATAAATATTTATCCTCAACCTGGTTCTCTGCACCATGGCCATCACTAGACAAAGACTGTTGCTACAGGCCGAGCATCATGGTGCCTATAGCTGCAAGCGACTAAGAGGACGTTGCCGCTTAGTCGCAATTCTGTCCATGGAGTGGCCTATTCATGATATGTTATCTGATGTTATCTGATTATATTTAATGGCGATAAACTCGCCAATATTGCACCTCTATGGACAGTTTGGGTCATCCTTTGTATCCACATGCCTTTGGTTTCACAAAAATCAATGTTTGTCATGTATGGGCAACTTTCTGTCAAAGTCTGTGACTTTACTGATCCAACATTTGATGAACAAAAATGATTTCCCATTGGTAGGTTATTGGTGATATCCACTGGTCATCGTACTGCCTATCTCTTCCATGTATTGTATTATCAGTGACGATTCTTCGTCCACCTTCAACAAAACCTTCCAATCAGATTCATCATTAGCATCCCAGAAGTGTGTACAGTGATCCCTCGTTTTTCGCGGGGGTTACGTTCCGAAATGAACCCGCGATAGGCGAAATCCGCGAAGTAGAAACTGCAGGGTTTACTGCCGTCCACTGTCGGGGGGGCCTGGTTTAGCCAATCAGGACGCAGAACACAATGCACTGTGAGAAAAAAAAAACATCAAAAATAAATCCGCGAAGCAGCGAAGCCGCGAAAGGGGAACCGCGATACAGCGAGGGATCACTGTATAGTGACTTTTATAGTGACTGTCCATGTGACACACAAAGGGGACTTGTGAGAAATGCATAGATGAGTGTGTGTGGGTGGTTGGCTGGTTTAAGCAGCCTCACCTGGCCTGAGTCAGGCTGATTAGACTCTGGGGCTGGGTGAGGCTGCACACCTGTGGTGCATTGGCCAATCAAGGCCCACAGGTTAAACCAGCCATCACCACACACACTTGACAGGAGCACTACCATGTCAGCACTGTACAACTACCCGTGTTCTGGTAGGAGGAGCCCAGAAAAGCCACTCAGGTGGCGTGTAGCAGGAGTGTCTACTACAACGAGCTATAGCAAACGCATTGATTTCTTGATTACTACACGCATATTATTTTTTAACTGGGTAGGTATGCATGAAATCTGATTTACATTGGGGGCAGGGTGTTTGTCTGATCGACCTGTTCATGATACTGGATTTTTTTCTTGTCTAAAATATCCTCCACAGCCAGACTATTTTCTATAAAAGGTGGGAGATATTTATGGTTAGGCTTTGTGTACCTTAACATGTAATTAGTTAAATGAATATGCAGACTTTACATTCAAATGTAATACAGTAATAATGCTTGTTGTCCAAATGTCTGCTGAACTGCGCACTAGAGGTCCCCGAGCACAGGAGGCTCAAACTCAGAGGTTCCAGAGATGGGGTATATTTAGAACTCATGTTGTTGTGATGCCCTAAGTGCACAAGTCAGTTGATGAGACGTTCTCAGAAGACAATATCTCTGCACCTATAAAATAAATAAAACCCTTTTATATAAAACTAGCGGTTGTGTTGTATGATTTGTTGATGTAAACCCGCCCACGTAGTTAACGTTTCGCCTATTTGACTTTTGATTTGCTGTTTGAAAAGGAAAAAAAACGGCCAGAAAACCCTGGGTAGTCACACAAATCGAAAGTAAAGTAGTTGTCGAAATCAGGAAAATCACATAACTCGGTCAAAGAAAATCACAAAATGTCCAAGAGGCAAAGTAACATTTTAAATTTCTTCGACAAAGCCACAAAACCTTCAGAACTGCCGGCGCCTAAGCAGAGCAGAAACAAGCCCCCAAATCCAGTTTGGTAGAGCTAATATATACATTATTATATTATAGCTAATAATGGTTTGTAGTCTGTATAAAATAGTGTGCAAGTATGTGTGTAAATAATTAATGAATGTAGCCTATTTATGCGCATTTATTGTATTAAAAGCCGACGCTAGCTTATGGTGTATGACGTCATACAAAGTTAACTGTGCCGCGGTCCCCAAATTACCGTCATCACTATGAGCTCCGGCACCTTATGATTTACAAATGAAGCACTGTCAGACACTTGACAACTAATACAATAAATAAATAACCTCATCTTCCTGCTTCCTATAGATACTTTGCAATCTGTCTAATTGAAAGAAAGACAAAAAATGTGCGTTTCGATTGTATGCTTTGATAGCCCTCAGCCTCACTTGTTCTTCTTCTTAGTGTTTTTCTAAATCAGTAGAGAATCAAGTAGAACTTAATTTACACCAAACCACAAATGTCTTCCTTTGAACAAATAATAACAAACAATACTTTATTTAGCATCATTATCAATATTGAAGTGGCCTATAGGCGTTTAAAATGAAAGAAGCCGAGGCGTACTTCTATTTCTTGACTTCTATTTCAACTTCATTGATCAGCAACAATCAACATATGTAATAGCTAACAAATTCAACAAATATGAATATATATAAAGATTTAGATTTTGCTTTGCTTATACCTACAAAACAAAAATGACAAGTACCTCCCAGAGCAGTGTTGCATTCACTCCACCTATGATGTGTGTGCATGTGATTGACAATCAGGGAAGAGAGGCCCTGATTGGTCAGAAATGAGCCAGGAGTGGTCTAAAGTCTAGAACCAGAACAGATATTCTCACAGAGCACTAACAGCTGGACAATGGTTATGACATTTCTCACAAATTACACTCAAATTATAGCTCTTAAATTGTACCTAAAGCATTTTTAATGTATTTGGTGGTAGGCCGTACATACCTTCACCCTGCGGTTGATGCTAAGGAACAGACAGGTCTTGTCATAGAGCTGCTCCAGGTTCTCTCGGTCCCAGTAGAAGTCAGGTGTCATGAGCAGATCTGAGCTCAGGTTGATACAGTGTCTGTCAGGCAGAACACACACACATGCGCACACAGGGACACACACACACAGATTTAGTGCATGAATCAATGGATTTCTTTTTCCAGATCAAATGGAACAAGGGCAGAACATTATCACGATTAATCTTACCTCAGAAAATAGCTATTGCTAAAATATATGGCGTTTTTATTATCCATTTAGCGCACACGCACACACAAACTATAAATGCTATGACTGCATGATTGGAGCATCTTCAAGAGGTTTTTACCGTAAAGCGAAAAGCTCCCCTATCTTCTGCATAACGTCTCCTCTTGACAGCTTCACTCTCGTGCCTGACTTCAGCATCTGGTTGGAAACAACAGCCCAAAATCAGTTCTGAGAAAAGTGACAGAAAATGTGACTTTAATAGGAAACTCCATCACAGGTAATATAATAACTTAATCATTTCATGTTTCTCTTTATTCTATACAGTATATTCACCTTACCTCTGGGATTGGCTGAATTGATTCTACAAAGCTGTCCAAGGCCACCTCCCATATTGCTAGCTTGACTGGAACAGAACAGGGAGCAGGAGGTTAAACAGTGCACCGCCAATCCAGTACTACTACTACTCTACTACTACTACTGATACAACTGCAATAAATATGTACAAATACTGACAGATATTTGTATTGTGATACAAATATTTTATGAATATTGTGAAAGAAAATAAACTATAGTTTGACACTAAGCCAATGTAACTGAAAATCACATTCCTGCTGTTATCCAAAATAAAACAGCAAAGATGGCGATGTAATCATACACATCACCACCGCCAAGTGTTATGAACAGCATAGTAGTACTTGTTTACCTGACAGAGACAGTGCATTCGAGAATGCAAACTTCTCCAAAACGGCTTCACCCTGATCCATCTCGTTGTTCAGGATAAAGTTCCCACGTTGGAGTTTGGAATTTCCCCTGATAAAAATGACAATAATATTTAGCTCTAAAAAAGGACAAGGTAAAAGAGAGAGGTAAATCAAGCACACTACATCATATATTGTATACATACTGTATGCGTGTATAAAAGGTAGAAGACAAACAAACAAACATACTCTCCGATGGAATAGTTGATCTCTTCATTTTCCCAGTGGACCAGTGCCACTTCGTAGGGCTGAATCTCATGCCGTTCCAGTAGCCTCATCGCCTTCTTCATCTGCGGACACAGCCGGCACGACACCATACAGTTAAAGCATCATTACAAGGCAACTACACAACCCAAACCACTACCAATGATGCTTTAACATCGACACCAACACAATCAGTGTTTCCCACACATTGACGAGACTATGGCGCACCGCCATAGTCTAATTCAGGCCGCCATAGTCTCAACGTTCGGCCAAAATAATTGGTCAAAACCTTCCAATCAGATTCATCATTAGCATCCCAGAAGTGTATATAGTGACTTTTATAGTGACTGTCCATGTGACACACAAAGGGGACTTGTGAGAAATGCATAGATGAGTGTGTGTGGTTGGTTGGCTGGTTTAAGCAGCCTCACCTGGCCTGAGTCAGGCTGATTAGACTCTGGGGCTGGGTGAGGCTGCACACCTGTGGTGCATTGGCCAATCAAGGCCCACAGGTTAAACCAGCCATCACCACACACTCGAGAGGAGGCCTGACCTAGTGGTTCTTGGGTACACACACACACACACACACACACACAGGATCATTTTGTTAGGCGTGGGTGAATCCATTACTGTTAATGTCGACCAACTTTACCAAGAGTCTGCTTAGGTGTGTGTGTGCGTGTGTGTCTTTATGTATGAGCGTGTGTGTGTAGTACCTGCTGTTGAAGTGGTGTATGAGGGTGTAGATGACATCTCGCACGACGAACGCCCAGGCCCCCCCCAGGCCGTCCTCCACCTCCCCCAGCAGCAGGCTGACAAACAGATGGTACATCAGCAGGATGCGGTGCCGCTCGTAGCCGTTGGTCGTCTCCGCCGCCTTCTCGCACACGGCCAGCAGGATCCTCTGGATGGAGATCTACGATGACACGACACAAGCAATTTGTTGCACGGCGGTTGCAAGACAAGAAGGAGGAAAGAAATGACAGAGAGGAACAGTTGCATTTTCTTTTATTTGAGGATTTTCTGATATTGGAGAAAGAAGAAAAACTACAGTTGAGGAAGTAGCTAGATAGGTCTTCTTACCGGGTTCTTGGACAAAATGGCGACCAGCGACTTATGGTTGGCGCTGTGACAGCTGCTGATGTAGTCCAGCGTGGCTTTGATCACATGGGAGCTGAAGTAGGGCGGGTTCGGCGCAGGATCCAGTTCACTAAGAAACCGAACCGATGCCG
>OMKN01065800.1:15452-27096 GCA_900302345.1 Melanonus zugmayeri
ATCAACTTGCTATCAACTAGCTGGATCACAAGGTGAACTGTTTGCATATTTTATATTTTGCTATTTGGGCCCTAGTTATAGTATAGTATTGATCTGTTTGTTGGTCAGTTTACCAATGCATTCACCACTACAGTAAGTTCAGGGTGAGTACCACACAATCATAATAACCAGTGCCATACAAAAGTAAAAAGTGTAATTACTTGGGCTCGGACTTCGCATTTACTGTATAATATGGCCACTCCATGGGTGCAATTAATGGATATAGTCTATTGTTCTGATGATTATTACTTTAAGTAACATTCCTAAAATGCCCCCCTTTTTCAATAAGCAATCTAAATATTTTTGTTGATTCAGGATCAGAATAATTGATTAATTGATTCCAAATGCAAAAACAAATTGCATATTGGCCTTGCTATGGATATTAGATATGGCATATACAGGGCTAAGATATTGATTTGATTGACTAATTGTGACAACACTAATTGATGGTAAACCAACAATAATATCTTGATTCTTCCTTGTGCCAGTATGATTTATGTATTCAATCAAGTTCAGGTCTGTGATGGAAAGTAGTGACGTGATTATCTTTCTCCATCTGTCTGTCCAATTCTCTCCGTATCTGAAAGATGTCGTGTGTGCAGCGTGTGGTTTTTACTATGCATATCAGCATTTTGCCACATGGCTTTGATGAGAAGAGGGGGAAGCATGCAAATATAACTGCCATGCAATAGGAGCATGTACATCACATTTAATTAATTTAATTTAACAAGATAAACTACCACACACTTTTTTGTGTGATTCATGTTGTAAATCAGTCCTTATCTGGCCTGTGATAATATGGCATGAAAATACAGGAATGCATATTGTCACCCCCTTTGTCACTGGATGGTGACAACATAATTTATATATTTTTTAATGGCATGGCAAAATATTAAAAATTAAACTCAACTCAAACTATTATTTTGAAACTGCATGTGCAGACCAAGTTTCACATTCTGTGAGATGGACCTACATATGGTGCCACTATTCTAGATTACTTGAATATTGCCATAGCGAGATAAGGGCATAGAAATGTGTTTTGGCTAGTGACATTTGCATAGTGGTGTGCGTGTTTTTGTTTAGTTTTTTTGCTTTGTGGGTCTAACTTGTGGTTTGCAGGTGGATATTTGATCAACATGGATGGCTTAAATTAACACTGCTCTCCACTCATCCTCTCTCAATTTCTGTGGTTTATAGTCTGAAGGCTGAGGGCTGAAACCATTCATACTATTAATTGGATGTGATTTGATGTTGATACATATGCAACCTTTTTTAATTGCAAATCTGTCCTTTGAGTACATTCAGATTCTGAATTCCATTTTTAATGATAAGTTCAACAGTAAATACAACTGTTTTGTTTGAGTAACTTTTAACAGCAGTCAGACTTGCATCCTTGTCATAAACTCTATACACCATATGTTTGTCCGAGCAAAATTAATGTTTGTACATAAACAAACGTACGCAGCATGGACTTTAACTTCTTGTTAAACTGTTCCACCAGGCCATCGTTCTGGGGATGGTACACGCTGGTACAAATTGACATAACCCTAAGTAACCCACCGGCGAGGCCTCCTCCACCGGCTCCTGTGGCTCCTCCCCTCCTGAACAGTACTGGACGAGCTTGCATCACCCCTGAGCACAGCGCACATTCCACATGTCCCTACTGGCCGTGCACGTGCATCCCCTTCGGAAACTAACCCACAAAAGCCTGGCCAATCAGTGCCTAATAGTAGGGGACGCGACAGATGGGAGCTAACCGCGGCCTTTACTCTATGCTTTTTCCCCCTGCCACGGAAGTCACCACCGGATACGTGTGCACATCCCCATGCACGCATGCATTTACGCATGATGCCTCCAATAAAGCCCCGGGCCAAAGCAGACCATTTCCTGCGGGTTTGTGAACTCCCCGAGTCCAGCAAAGCCTGATGGATACGCCCTTGCATCCTTACCGGAATAGTGTAACGTCCCTCCTGATCTGGGGAGGAGGCTGACGTCGTATGCCAGGGCTGCGCCAGCCCCGGGGACCTGGCCTGCTGACTTGCCGGGAGGAGGCCACGGAGGCCCTCGGCCTCCACAGCAGGGTCGTGGAGGGCCCCCCTCTCCTCCACATGTTGAGTGGCAATGTCTATCGTCCCCTGGGTCTGTCGATTGCTGCTCCTGTCCTTGAGCGATCATCCGCAATGCGAGTGTGAGTGGGGACTCCGCTGCTTTCCATCCGCTGCTTTCCATCGTTTCCTCAGCGTTCCAGTCCCTGTTCAGGTGCCACTGTAAAGACTCTGCTTTACTGTCAAAGTTGCTACTGGAAATAAAAGGCTGTTTGCTGAGTTTAAGAGTCTTTATTGCTCTAAAATAAAATGGGTCACCGTGGGCCTCAAATGAACTCTTAAAAGCCCTGGACACTCAAATCCACAATAACCTTCTAACTATGTAAATTAGGGTCTTATGTACATACTAGTAAGCATCTAAATAGTATTAGACATTACAATCCATGTCTGAGATATTGTCATTTACGTTTTTTACTCTTTCCTGATTTTAAGTGGGCGGGATTATGCTTGAGATTTATGAAGCAATACATTCCGTGAACCAATCGGAGCCGCTGGACGTTTCCTTCTTCGCTCGCCACTACTAGGGGAATCCTGGTTAGTTTCTTTTCCTCCGCTTACTGATATGCTTAAGTTCAGCGGGTAATCTCGTCTGATCTGAGGTCGTATTCAAGAGTTGATTGTTGCGGAAGGCTCACAGTGTTTGCCTCGGGGGGGAAAAGCTCGGTGGTTCGAGAAGAAGCGTCCCGCCGGGACACGCCCGCCGCCACTCGCCCACCATGACAGAGAGACCTCGACACGCAGTGGGAGACACGGATCTAGGTTTTGTAATGGTTATGAATGTTTTTTTGCACTCCAATTTTTGTGGATGCATAATGAGACACCCAACTGTGATATGATATATACATTTTTATTATTTCAAGCCATGTGTCCACGGCCTTTAGTGGGAAACAAAATGCTGCGAATAACAAACAAAAATATAGCTGCAAGCAGCAATGCCGGGGGCCAAGCCACGAGCACAGTTTGCACAACAAGCCATAGCATTTTAGTGCAACATTTTATGAATTTAGTTCAAATGTGGCATGAGATATGCCTGTTTGAAATGGAGCCACTTTCAAGCCTTTTACCTTGTTATAGCGCCACCCTGTGGCCAATCAGCTTCATCTTTCTCCAGTGGCCACTAGGCATGCCCTTCTACCGCTGTACAAAGTTTTGGAAAAATCGGCATGGCGGTTAGGCCTAAACCGGAAATTAGCTCTCTAGCGCCCCCATTTTGTTTAATCTGGCCAATAATGGTAATAGTTATGGTTATGTGTGGTGATATGCCTACAAAGTTTTGTGGTGTTCAGTACAATCGTTCAGAAGTTATACACCTTTACGTGAAAAGCCACGCCCTCCGCAATCTTCATTGGCTCATAGCGGCTCAAACTTTTGCCGAAATGGAACTGTAGATATCGGTCCCTAGATTGTGTCTGCCAGTTTCATACAGATTGCTCAATATTCCAGGAGGAGATAGATTTTAAGTGTTTTTCACAAAATTCAAAATGGCGGAAAATCTAAGTAACCGGAAGTCATGGGTTCTTGAGGCAAATTTGTTCCTCGTGAGGAGTGGCATATGGCCAAACGGGGCATGAGATATGCCTGTTCAAAGTTTGCGTTTTCAATCGGTTGCTATAGCGCCACCTTTTGGCCTATCGATGTAAAATGTGTTCCATAGCTTCTTAGCATGACCCTCTACCATCATGCAAAGTTTCGTAAAAACCGACCAGTCGGTTATAGGTGCTGCCATAGACTTCCACATTGCAGACTAAGGAAAATAATAAAATCACCAATTACGATAGGGTGCCTCACACTTTCAGTGCTTGGCCCCCTAATAATAGACAGGTTTCGGTAACAGGTAGCCGGGATCACACTGCTCGCTGGGCATCCGGGTCTGTGGCTCACAGGAACTGGTCTCACTGAGGGGGCGGAGTAAACAGAAGTCGATATAAATATAACCCGCTGACCATGCTCCGCTGCGTCGATCCTGGGAATTAGCCGCCCGCCTCCCTTGTTTTGCCTCACCTCCACAAACTTAAAAAGAGAAAATTGAAGTATACTGGACTAAGCTGAATAATTTGAACCAGAGCTTCCCCCCATTTATAGAAGAATCTCTGACTATTGATTTGTGGTAGTGGTAATGGTATTGAAAAATGTGTTGAGATGTAAGGCATATGTTGTTTTCTGCAATTACCCATTCTACCCACCACTTCTTATGTCTATGCTGGAGAATGGTCTTGGAAATGAATTTATTGTATGCATCTATTTTTTATGTATCATGATTGGTTTAATTCATTCATGATTGACTCTGCAACTCTTCTAAACTGAAGTAAGGGTTTTTGTAATTTAAACCAAGGCACACATTTGTGCTTGACTGTGTTTTCAATTTGACTTTTCAAGAAACACATCCGCATCTAAACAGTTTTGTTGTCAAAGCACAATATATACTTAAAAAAAAGTTCATTATTCAAATGTCTTGTTGTTTTCATGTCACATCTTATTTAGCTTTTGCACATGTATGTTTGTCTCACCATGTTACTGTCCAGTGTCACGCCAGCCTTGTTCATCTCAAGTGTCTCTTCCTCCCCCAAGCTGCAAAACAAATGGATTGGTTATCTGGAGAGGAAATTATTTGTGTCTGATATCTCATGTGTGCTGTGGCAGCTATTCAGAGAGCTATACTCGAAGGACAATTTTCTAAAACCCTAGGGAGCGCTCACCTCCTACAGTAGCTTGGACCACACAAAGTCAGAGGAAACGGAGGTGATGCCGCTGAAGATAGGATAGCTTGCATAAGAAACATACTTTAGCTTTAAACAACTGTATACACACCATGCTAAAAGAGGTGCATTATCCATTTGGCTTCAGATGGACGGGGTTAGCAACATTTCTGTGTGTAATATTAAGGGTGGCAGTAGCTTACAGCAGCCGTCTAAATGTTCGTGGTTGTTTCCCATTCCCCTCCAGGCAAAGAAATGTCAAAGTCTTTGAGAAAGAACTTACTCCCTAACTTCTTTTGACAGTTTGCTTGCTGCTTTGCATGCTGCTTTGCATGGCAGGGACATCCGTGTGATGGCATGCTATACCATTTAGTTAAAACATTTAATTTTCTGTCTATCATCAATGATCAACCGTCAACTGTTTGTTGCTTGGTGATCTGCTGGTTAATTCAACTGGTAGAGCATGCCGTTAACACTGCCAGGGTTAGGGGTTCGATTCCCAATAGAATATAATGTTTTGATAAATGTTATTGTGGTTACTCACAATATGTTATTTGTGTTCACATATTTCTTGGTAATTTGATACTGGGTGATATCCGTCCTTCGAACAGAAATGTTCAGCACTTCACTTCACAATATACCCCCTTCTGTGTAATGTCTATGTTGGCTCTGTGAATTATATTTGAAAGTATAGAAAAATAACAAAAGCCATTTGTCAAGCATCCCAAACAGTTTTCTGTGCCCTTGAAAGAAGACGAATAATTATAAAGCTGAATGATGCACAATATACAACAACCAGATTAAAAAATATATATCCTCAACAACACATTGCAATTTAGTTTGAGTTATACAATCATGCATGAGGTTCTCTTGGAATCATATAATTAAAATGGCATATAATTCATGTGAAGGATACATGATAAAATATATAATGTATGCTGAATCCTGGGTTTATATAGCCAGCCTGGTGGTGACAATAAAAACAATTTAATGTGAATGTCAGAAGCAAACAAAGTTTGCAAACATGGTTATGAGGGTCACAGCAACATGTGCCGCGTTACCTTGATGCAAGTCCAGATGGCATGTAGTTGGACCACTCTCAGGAGGCCCGTATGGAGTATTTATTTTTTTATTATTTTTTTGGTTTAATCATCACAGCATTCCTCACAGGATAAGAAGCACATCCTGTCAGGGCTATTTCATAGGGACGCATCACATTTACACATCACATTATTTGTGTTTTTTATCAAACACTAGTTAAAGACCAATAGAAACCACAATAGTTAACCCCATTATAATGATACGATCCAAGTGACCTTGGATGGCCGTTCCTGTCCTCTAATGAACATCATTGGTATTCATCTGTAGTGTGGCTTAGAAAGATTGATCTGTACTTGGATTCCCTTGGTTATTTATTTTTTTGCTCAAATCTGTGCATTTCAACGAGGGCTGTCTTGAGCAGCCAAAGGATGAACTTTGAAGTGAGGCTTAAGCTGACAGAGAACACAGCAGGATCCATAGCTTTCCCATATGTTTGTTACTAAGCCCACCATTCCCAGGGGTACAGGCGATTCCACTAGGAATCCTGTTGGCCCATCTCTGATGAGAACCTGTTAGCAGTGCATCTTTTCCTTGTGCTTGTTCCCTCCTGTTTTACTTACGTTTATGTTAGATCAAGTTACTCACTCAGGAACACATTGGTGATGTGGAAGGCTGTCTATCTTTTTAGAAGATATCTGGCCTTGGACTCCAGTTTGCTCTATCATTTTCATTGGCCATTGCAAATGTGTTATTATCATTCCAAATTAGGTCATCAATGATCAGCTTTTGACATTAAATTAAGTTGCAAGTATATTTAATTATTTATTGCATTTATCAGCAATGTTATGTTTTCAATGGCACCCCTTGCTACAATATATTGATTCTGTTTATTGAATTTGCCATGTCACAGTTGTTTATTTTCAATCAGTATATTGTGTGATTATGTGCATATACAATGTATTAGGGATGCCTGATATATCGGTTATCTTCAGAATCGGAATTGTATATAAAAAATATGCCCAATAAGTTACATTGATATATGACATAGTAATTATGTGCCAAATACATTAACAATGTGACCCAGTAACATGGGTGTGTTGAGTCCATGAACATGCTGCCATGATTTTACATGTTTATCGATTCACTTCTACAGCGGTTTAACATATTACAATTATTCAAAGTTTGCCTAAAAGCACCATGTTGTGTTATTGTTTTCCATTTGAATAACGAAACCTAATCTTCAGCAGCTGTAGCAGAATAGTACATCTGGCCATTCACCGCTTTGATGGTGAATATCTCTGGAATAATACAATGGATTTTCATCATTAAACCCTTCAATTTCCATGCTCAATGTAATTCTCAAGTTGAAAGAATTGAAAATGAGGTGACTACTCACCCACAGGACAATCTGTTTTAAGTTTATTTGTTGTATTTTGCCTTTCATTCATTGTATCCCGCTATCGTTTGCAGGTTTTACTTTTGGACATGGCTAGTTAAACTACAATTATTTCATTTTTATAAATGACACTTAAACTTAGGTTAAAGGGGGTCTTGAGTGAAATAGTGAAGTGAAAATGTACAAATCTAATTCATACAGCACCAGATCTACAGATCTGTTGCCTTTTTTTATTTTTAACCATCTAGACTCTTTTCCCTCATACTCTTCCACTCCTCTTTTGACACACACACACACACACACACACACACACACACACACACACTGGCCCTGCTTATACTACAGAAATATCTAGAGAACAATTTTAGAATTTTCTTTCTATCTATATAAAAAAATGACTGTGTATACACGAAGGGCGGAGATGTAGCTACCGTGGTGTACCAGTTTATTAGCCTTGTGAGACCATCCTCATCTCACAAGTTCACATTCTGTTTCTCTCTGCAGACCCCATTGAAAAGATTTTAGAAATGTCCAAAAATGTAAATAACGGCACCGCCTGAGGAAAGTGTAGCAGTCAAAACTGTTTATTATCCAAAATAGACTGAATAACCATGTTAAAACATTAACAGATTTCAGTTAACAAGATTAACTGAGGGAAGTTAACAGTTAACAAGATTAACTGAAATCTGCACGGAAGGCTTTTCTCTTCTCTTTTCTCATCTTCGATGATTTTGCTTTACTTCCAACCAGATTTGGCAAGAGCAAAGAGAGCAAGAGTCTATTTTCTCATTAAAGGTGCAGTAGGTAAGCAAGTCATTTGAGTGTAATCTCTTCCCTGATTTTTTTCAGGGAATCCCTATCTTGCCCCCATTTGCGCACACAGCATTATAATCTCAATGACGGAGAAGCATAGGGAGAGAGGGAGGGTGTGTTTTTTTTTGGGTTGTTTATTTTCAATATCTTACTGCCCTCCATTCTTTTCCGCTCTCTCTTTACAACTCTCAAATCTTACCTACAGCAGCTTTAATACTACACTGAACAAAAATATAAACGCAACACTTTGTTTTTGCTCCAATGTTTCAATGAGTTGAAATCAAAGATCTCAGACTTTTTCTATGAACACAAAATATTCATACCACTTCCCTTTTGCTGAGATAATCCATCCACCTCCACAGATGTGGCATCAAGATGCTGATTAGACAGCATGATTATTGCACATGTGTGCCTTAGGCTGCAGTTTTATCACACAGCACAATGCCACAGATGTTGCAAGTTTTGAGGCTGTGTGCAGTTGGCTGCTGACCGCAGGAGTGTCCATCAGAGCTGTTGCCCGTTAATTGAATGTTAATTTCTCTACCATAAGCCGTCTCCAAAGTCGTTTCTGAGAATTTGGCAGTACATCCAACCGGCCTCACAACCGCAGACCACATGTAATATGCTTGTAATAAGCATATGCTACGGACAACCAACACAGGTGCATTTTATTGATGGCATTTTGAATGCACAGAGATACCGTGACGAGATCCTGAGGCCCATTGTTGTGCCATTCATCCACAATCATCACCTCATGTTGCAGCATGATAATGCATGGCCCCATGTTGCAAGGATGTGTACAATTCCTGGAAGCTGAAAACATCCCAGTGGCCTGCATACTCCCCGGACTTGTCACCCGTTGAGCATGTTTGGGATACTCTGGATCGGCGTATATGACAGCGTGTTCCAGTTCCTGCCAAAATCTACGGTGGCCCTGAGGGTCAAAACACAACATTTCAGAAAACACGACAGCATTTCACAAAACATAACGACATTTCAGATTACGGAAAGGGTAGGACTTGTTTGTGATTGGACACAACCCAAGGCCCTCAATGTAATTTCCTGTTTCTGTTGCATACGACTCTCAGTAGTGTCCTTGCACAAATTTTGAATTGAGTTTGGAAGAGGAGATTTAACTCATACGGGAATATTTTAAGAAAGGACATTCATATTGTAACGGTTCTAGGTTGTGTTATTGGAGTTGTATTATGTTCTGTGTTAATGTTGCGATTGGTTGCACGGTAGGAAGAGGGCGGGCCTTGGGGAGGTTAGACTCTGGGTGCTCGGCTCTCGGGATTGCATGCGACCGAGAACTTGGTGTGTCCTTACGTGCTATTGAGTTGTGCAAGTTGGCGTGGTTGCGACCTGTTCAATAATCATGCTGTCTAATCAGCATCTTGATATGCCACACCTATCAGGTGGATGGATTATCTCGGCAAAGCAGAAGTGCTCACTAACACAGATTTAAACAAATTTGTGAATACAAATTGAGAGAAGCAGGCCTTTTGTGTACATAGAAAAAGTCTTAGATCTTTGATTTCAACTCATGAAAAATTGGAGCAAAAACAAAAGTGTTGCATTTATATTTTTGTTCAGTGTATGTTAAAATACAGTTACTCTTGTTATGACCTTTTAGCTATACTTTCTAACATTAATCAATAACTACATGTGTAAACCAAGCAGCTTGTCTGTGGGCATGTGGGGCTCTAGGCAAAAACATTTTATACTGAAAATAATTCTGAAAAAAACACTTGGTAAATAGAAACAGGCTGTTGGCATTCATCAATAACTGTAGAGAAAATGTGCATCTTTTAATTCAAAGCTTTGTTAGTTCCATTTTTGTTCTTGATGTATAAACTGTTAAAAGCAGCTGTGTATCATAACAAAGGTCAGATTGCTGCATGGTAATCAGTGGTCTGTTCCAAGCTCACCAGTGGTGCTCTGGCTCATCTTACCAGAGCATGTTCTGGTGTGTCCCTTTGAATCGCAAATTGTTTCTTCCCCCCACTGTAATCTCATTTCTGACGGTAATTCCCGTTCTGGGAGACAGTGTGCTGACAATGTGCATTGTTATAATGATTCATGTACATAATCGAGTGGGTTCTCTCAAACACCTGAGAGATATCCCCTGATAAGATTTCCCTGCAAGCTTCCACTCCAATAATGGGTTTGATGCAGAATGCAATATTTTTTTACAGCTATGGCTACTGTGGATATTGCATTTTATTGTAATCAATGAAATATGTATATATATGCACCAGGATTCTGTCAATCCCCATGGAAGTTTGTGAGTATCGGGTCTGTAGTAGCTTTTGTCACACAACCTGCCAAAACACACACATCCTCCCATAACCAATCGTCTTGGTCTTCAATCTGGTACGAAAGATTATTTTAATAATAATAATAATCACTTTATAACACTTGACTAATACTCGGGTCACTTTCACACCTACCAGGGCTTTTGTGTGCACCCCAGTTTATAGGTTGCTTGCTTCAATATTTTGATATTTGATGTAAGCAATCATGTAAGCAACCCCCCCCCCCAACCAATAGAAGCCCATTCAACATCAAACTCCATGTTAGACTCATTGTAAACACACGTCATGACTGATTGTCCTTCTAATGAATGTGTCGGCCTTCATTTTGTAATTAGTCATTTAATTTTAAATGTCTAACGTTAGAAACAAAGACCTACTTTTTCCTCGATCTCGGCCCGCTCCTGACTCACTCAGCAATCAGCCAGCTCTTCTGCTGTGTATTCCAGCTCAAATCGATAGGGCATAACAATCCCATGATCCAAAACAACATCCTCCTCCTTCGTCCTGAGACATTTTCGGTTTCGCTAGCTAGTAGTAATACAACACTATTTCATCGCGCGATGATATGCAGTTCGACACTAAACTGCCTGGATTTTCTTCATGCATTTGTAAAAGAAAGCAACAAAACAGCATAAAATATATACATAATGAAATAACATGGTGTTTGATGTTGAATGGGCTTCTATTGGATGGGGGCGGTGGGCGCGCGCGGGGGGGTTGCTTACACCGCCCATGCTAAATGGGGAGTGTCCTCACGCAGTGTTTAAACCTGTATTATGATGGATTTGCAGATGGAAGTTAACCTGGTTTTGAGGGACAAGTTGTTATTATCCAACTTGAAAGGATACTGGTTTATTTGCCTTGTGTTCATTGATTTTACATTGACCTTTTGTAATAAGTGGTATGTGTTTTTTTGGCAACTGGACTAAGGCTGTCTTTTAACAACCTCTGATTGAATTACGTTGGTTTATTTCATGCTTCTTCAAAACAGGTAAAACCTGAATGTAAATGGCTGCTTTCTCTGTGGCCGTCACAACACCGTCACAACACACACCGGTCAGTCCAGCGCGGAACTGGAAGCACCCGGGCGTACAGGGAGCTTCCACACAACACGAGGGAGAGGCGGGGCACTACTAAAATCTCTGGCTGTGCTTCTCCTGCCACCGGAACGTCTCTCCCTACATTAACTATCTTCGCCGCCGGCAGCCCTAACCGACTGCGAACGCCACCCACCCC
>OMKN01065812.1:0-15000 GCA_900302345.1 Melanonus zugmayeri
GCCATATATGGATGCATACAAAATGGGTATTTTGCTCAGTTGTTAAGGTTCTGTTGTGTTTGTTTTTTGTCCTCTTCCAGTGGAGAGGGGAGATCCAGGAATTCTGTCCCAACACCAAGATGCTGCTGGTGGGATGCAAGTCTGACCTGAGGACCGAACTCTTCACCAGGGCCCACAGCAGACAGACACCGGTGTCGTATGACCAGGTAGGGAGAGCGTTTTCCAAGAAAGATCTAACAAGCCTCAATCCTCCTTAGTCTCTTGCTATCGAGATCTATCGATATCGAACACGCAACACAACTTTGGTTCATGCGGCTCTATTGAGATTACACCAACAATATCCTAATAAGCATGTGTGCTAACAGGAAAAAAGTAAATATCGCTTCAATTAGACGTCAATACGACGTTGCATGCATTTGCTGCTCGAGTTATATCAAATCTGCATCGACTATCGCTAACAACGTATGAAATAACTGTGTTGATCAGAGTCTCTGTTGACACCTGTGTGTAAAAGATCTTCTGGTCTTTTGGTCTCCAGGGCTCCAACACGGCCAAACAGCTGAGCGCTCCCTACATCGAGTGTTCCTCCCTGCAGTCGGAGAACAGCGTGCGGGACATCTTCCACGTGGCCACGCTGGCCTGCGTCTCCAAGAACAACAAGAACGTGAAGCGCAGCAAGTCGTCCCGGGCCACCAAGAGGATCTCCCGCAGTCGGGGAGACCTGCCCGTGGCGGTGACGGACTATAAGCAGACCAAAGCCAAGACGTGTGTCGTCATGTGAACAAACCTGCTATGGACTATTCCTATGGGAACGCAAAAAACGCCCCCCCCTTCCCCCCCTTGTCCCTATTCCCAACCCCATCCACCTAATGTTTTGCACAAGTGGTGCAGACCATCTTCTATGCACCTGAAAACCAATGCCAACTCTGTATAAGAAGAATGCTCCTGGATGAAGAATCATGGAGTTGTACATTATGTTTAGTACGTGTAAAGATGAAGTACAAATTCTTGAACTGAATTGATTTCTGATTGATTTCTGATTGCTTTGCTGCATTCGTCTGGGCTTACTTGGATTCTGGAGCGAGCCCACCCTCAGACTGGGAGTCAAAGGATGGCAAGGTCTGCTGAATTGGAACATTAGCCATACCCAGCCAAGCCCAGTGGAAACACTAGGACCAATGCACTCATGAAATCGCTGAAAGGACTTGTGAAATGTGAAGGAAAGTGATTTTCTTTTTTATACCTTAACTGCTTCATTTTTCTGAAGCCTTCAAAAGGTACAATCTTTCTTCTTGTTTCTGTTTGCTTTACGATACACTTGGGAACCAAAGGGAAAAAGTAGCTAGGCAACACCGTTTATTGATATGAAACCAGTGGGGCACAGTTACTTGTATGATCTTTCATGTTTAACTGAGCCTTGCATGCCATATGTTATTCTTCATTACACTTCTATGTTGTTTTTTAGTGGTTTAGCCCAAATGTGATCTTAATGGGGAAAGCAACAAAAAAAACTGTGATGAAATGGTTCTTTAAATCTCAAATGTAAAACAAATGTAGTTTATTAAAATGTGGTTTTCTGTATTCCAATTTTTTTTTAATTCTCAATGTCACCCTAGTCACCTTGTAAGGCGGTGGGTGTATCGGAAGTATACCTCGGTGGAAAAGCATGCAGGGCTTTTGAATCTTTCATGTAAGACCGTATCTGAGTTGACAGTGAAAAGACCTTCAGATATGTTCTTTTCCTCCTTCCTGGAACAAATCTTTTCAATCTCTTAGAACATCTGGCGACATTAGCTTGATGTCTGCACTCAACAGGGATTGGAGGTGTGACTTTTTTAGGGGGGGATCACATGACACTGACTCAGTGAACTCTAGCTTTGCCTATACATAGACCACCTAAGTCTGATTTTATGACCATATAAGGGGTTCCGTGTCCATCGCCTTGAGGCAATGTCAAATGTCAACACTGTGTATAATTTGCTTTAACTAAATTGTATGATCTGTATTTAAATGTGTTACTAAGACTTGACACAGCTTTGAAGCTAATATACAAAAGATGACAGACATCACTAACATCTACTAGTTTAGCACTTCAACATTCTGTAAGCAAATACTAGGTTTAGTGTATGCTATGTTTGTTTTGCATATGCTATACTGAGTTAATCTAATTTGTCTTTATGTAGTCTAATAGGTCACAACTCCACTGCCGCATTAAAGCTGCAGAACCCATTATGGAAACATTAGGGCTTGGGGAAGTTTTTGGAGGTTGCTCTTTCTACAAGATACATACCTAATATATTTACCCTCACATGAGAGAGAATGAGAGAGCAATCTGTGTCATTGAGGTATGGTATAAATGTACTTGGTACAGCTGCTAAATAATGGTCCATTCACAGCACAATAAGGGAAATCACAGCAGTGTGCCGTGATCATAAAGGGCTCACAAAGTGAGCATCATTCCAATATTTTGGTATTATTGGTTTTGAGTGTTTTTATATGTGGCTCACATCCCATGATAATGTCAATAGATGTTGTTTCTCCAAATCAGTGAAAAATTTAATAAGAATTTCAACATTTGAGGCCATAGTGACTCATAATGTCCCATTCGTCATTTCAAATGTACCCTATCAATAAATAGGTTTGAGGTTTGTGGTTTGACAAAAGAAAAGATAATAGTTCATGACTGCCAATGGCAATTTGATCTCCAAATGCACTGCCCATTTGTCCATATTAATAATGACACTTAACTCAGAATATGAACCGCCCATTGCTGCAGGTAAATCCAAAATGCTTACATGATTGAGTTTAACTGCTAAACTGCAATTTCACACCTCATTGCAGGTTAGCCATTTAAACACCAAGACAATTATTCTGACTTAACAATTTAAAAATAAATAAACCGTCACGCCACTTGATTTCGAGACTCAATTAAAAAAAATGTGTTATCAGCCAATGAGCATGGTATGAAACTGGTAGCAACATGTTTTAATTGAAAGAAAGACATTTTATATTCAAATACAATTTAATTCTACACATAATATCCGCACCAAATAAATTGAGCTCAGAAAACCAGTTGGCCGACAGATGCTCCTTACTAAACATCACCTTATTTGAAATAAAGATCTGCCCCAGTCAGCAAAAAATAAAAACTGTTGGGACAGAGTGCGCTAGAGTGGCGCGCTCCTCAAATTCCTCCCACAGAGAAGCGTGAATAGATTCTGACAAAGGAGGGCTCTGCGGTGAATGGCACTCGGCTGCTTGAATGAGGGGAAATATTCAGTTTGGGTTGAGAAGAAGATAATCCCCCCAAACGGCACGCCCAAGTTTCTCAAGACGCCGTTGTGACAGCGCAAGGAAGCGGTATTTACATAAACCCAAACATCAAAAATGTGCTCGTCGTAAAGGAGCGAATAAACAGCGTTGCGTCCGTGTGTCTGTGTCTGTGTTTATATGGTACAGAGATAGAGAGATGTGTACTATTACAACAACAGCGGCCGTGGAACTCCCTGCTATAAACAAGCCCAGTTGAGACGGTTTTTAGTCGTATCACGGATGACTATAGAGACTCTTGACAGGAACCTGTGCACAGTGGCTCATCATCTCGCTGCTTTCGTAATCACTAACTAGGCTGCCCACTTCTCTGCGGAAACAACAGCAGCCCCGGGCCCTTTTTACACTAACCTCAATCTCCCTCATGATTAAAGCGGTAATGTGCACCAAGCTAATCTTGTTTAAGTGCTGCTCTTCACACAGACAGCAATACCCTGCTCATCGGCCGTTTCCACTCTCGCAGGCTCGCAGGCACTCTGTCCTTTTCTCCACTGCCCTCCTTTGAAAGAATCCCCCAGGATGCCCTGCTGCAGGAAGGGCTAAATTGGTTTGCAGCATTTCCTTCTTCTTCTGTGAAAGGAGGAAAGAGTTTAATCACGCTTGGCTTGCGTGGGCACAAAATCTGCGCACATGCACGACAAGCATAATGTCCAAACTTTATACTTGTGGAGATCTGCACGCACACATAATGTTCAAACTTCATACTTGTGGAGATCTGCACGCACACATAATGTTCAAACTTTAACAGATCTACACACACACACACACACACACACACACACAAGCATTAATATTCAAACTTTAACAGAGATTGGCACACATATGAGCATAATGTTCACACTTTAGTGGAGATCTGCAGACATACCAGCATAATGTTAACACTTTATACTAATGGAGAACTGCACACACATACCAGCATAATGTTCACACGTTATACTAGTGGAGAACTGCACACACACACACCAGCATAATGTTAAAAGCAAAAACCTACATGTTTTATTTTTTAGTATGTTTAAAGATCCTTGTGTCCATGGAAAAAGGTATTTGAAGACTACCCACCTGCAGAGATACAACATATGAGCTCTATCATGGTGTGATGAGGGTGGAAAGGCTTTTAAAGAATTCTACCGGTTGCACAAGCAAACTATGTAAAGAGGGATTTTGCAGATAACATCTAAAAACACACATACAGATTGAGATTGAAAACTAACATTTAGTTGTTGCATTATTACATGAGCATCATTGTAATGGAAAAATCTATAACATGGATTCTAGTTGTGTTTCAGACTTCAAATTGTGCCTTGCAATTAAATACAGTTGCTCAAATGTTACATAATGAAAATGTTGGAGGTACTGCTTGGATATTTACATTCATGGTATTTATCTTTAAACTTGTCATTAAAGAAAATTAGAAACCTGGGAATAAACTGTTCAATAAAATTCAATAATGTTGCCTGCTATTAATCAGGAGTCCTCATAATTAAAATAACGTAAAAAGGTTATCATCTAGTTCCTTTATCAGACAAAAGTACTTTGTTTCTTGGTAATTATTTCAATGTTGACATCGCACTACCTTGTTATTCAGCACTGTTTGTGCAGCACTGTAGTGATCTGAGAGTAACGGCTCGGGGATCATCTAACCTGATATCGTTAACCACTATCAAACTATCGATGATTGATAACCTAAAATACACTGTCTTTCTCCCTAATTTCCCCATCTGTGATTAATAAAGTACATCTTAAACGTTTCGAGTACTAACTCTGTGTTACATCACTAGGGTGAGGGTAGCAAATCCCACAGCTTGAAATGTAAACACAGTAAAAACCTCGGGAAGAGACAACTAACAAAGAGACACTGATCTGTTATACCAACACGACAGTTGGTCTTTATCTGTGTTGAGAACAAGCAGTGTGTGTGCTCAGGTCGTCATGTAACCGCTGATGAAAAGCGTGAAGAATGTGTGAAAGTTTAGCAACACCTTGTGTTCCCTGTTATGTACAAAAAAAGACAACAACTTCCATCTCATTAATTTCACAAAACTGGAAAAGGGTCTATTCTTTGAACTGTCAACTTAATTGCTTTTAACATGCCACTACTAATAATAAAGTATAAAAATGATCCAAACAGACAAAAGTGCATAAAGGCTGCATCAAACATGGCACTGGAAATTAATTAACCTCCTCAGCTCTATGGTAAAATCGTTATTTTTGCTGTGTAATTTTCAAAACCATGACAAATAGTGGTGTTAGTGAAATGAGTAGATTCAGCTAAATACTTGGTCAGTTCACACACACACACACACACACACACACACCATGAAACAAACTTCTACTTCACACCTCTCAGCTTTTCAAATCTTTACTCTGTATTCCCCTTGGCAAGCAATTTGGCCTTTCGATTTTTTGGAAGAAGCATGTGGCGTGCATAAAGTAATAATGTTCTCATTAAAAAATCACTACAGGGGAGGAGCCAAGTTTGTTGCAACTCTAGGAGGTAATAAAAGATCACGACCTGTCACATATTAGAGGCAGCAGTGAATTATGTACCGCAGAACTAGCTTGGCTCTGTTAATACCTGGCACATTTAGTTGTGTTTTTGTTGTCGGATGTTTGTGTTGATGTCTGTTGAGGCCATGAACATCATTTCCTATATAGAAGGAGAGCAATCATTCACTTGCTTTGCTGCGAATGGGTATATGCCTACCCTCGGCTATTATTTGGATGCAATGCAGTTCAAACAGCCCTTCAAACATCCTTTCAGCTTGTTCCCCTTCCTCATTTCCTGACCAAACACTGCAAATATTGATCCTCTTGGTCTAAAGCGCAGGTTACCATAGAAATTGTTGGTCAAAGGAAAATGCCCTCGCCTCGCTACACTGACAAAATAATAGCACTCTCGTTCCGTTTTAAACCTCAATGGGAATGAGTGAAGAAAAGTGTTTTGTTTCGCTACCAGTAATGACTGAGGCTGCAATCTTTCGGGAGGAACGGGGAAAGTTGCATCTGAGTCCAAACGGAGCCACGGCAGCCAGGTTCCATTAGTGTCAGCAATAGCATCAGTATTGGAATGCAATTAGTTTGGCTCCTGCAGGTAAATCCATGCTCTGCGCTCTGTGTTCCTCGGGACAAGCAAACAACGAGCAGTCAGTTTAGTTTACGTCATGAACAATTCTGTTAAGGAGCAGATAGGGGAATGTTTGAGTGAAGGGAACGCATTTGCTATGAACTATTTTGTATTCTAACATGGTGGCTAGATTATTTTGAGAACGAATTGCAAAGGCATTATATCATATCTCTATTATGTTTTCTATTTAAATTGCAGGAGTGCACATCACAGCACTCGATGAGAGTGTCGTAATGGCTGAATAACATAATCCATAGAGCTGACACCATTTTTGAAGATTCTACTATGCGGCTTGCCATTAAAATCCTACTATGCGGACATCACAGTGAAGACCTAGATATGTCAGATTACCATGATGTATTGAAGAAAATACCACTTTTTCTGACTGGGTGGCATTGGAAGTCATGCGTGGTAACTGCATTTCTTCTTTGTTGGTGCTCTGCAGAATTGCCTGTCACAATGTGTCATTGTAACAGATAGACTGTGGCTATTTTGCCACATTTTCTGTGGTTTTCAAGGTGGGTGAAGTAATCTGAAATGATATTCCTTGACAGTTTGTAATGTACATTATACAATTCAAGTCTCGCAACATTCACTAGAACATATAAGAGAAGAGTCACTTGGTAAGCATGGAAACAAATTCACAGTATATTAAAGACAAAAAGCTGCAAATCAAGATTGAACATATTCTATTAAGAATTACAATTCTTGTCACACTGTCTTACAACATCAAACTTAGACTTATTTTGTGTTTGAAGAGGCTTGTATAACAAAAGAAAGTAAGAAACTGATGACTGGTTTAGATTTTTTCCATTAAGCACAGTGTGCCTTAACTATGTCAAGAAAAAACAGACTCAAATGTGTACACCATTGGCATTGGACCATTTTAATAGAAAAAAAGAAGCTTGTTTCACTTTTAATGCCATTGAGTGAATTATTTAGATGTAAATCTATTACCTTACCCAGCTTCTTCACCTATCTTAGTACCTGTTTATTTGATCTAAGTGCTGTACAAACACACTGCATGGGCCCAAATTGAATTGTGTGTTGAAATGCAAAACCACCGCTCTAAATCTAATATACCCGGTCACTGTAATTGGTTCATTAAACCAAGGATTAGACGGAGACCCAAAGCATCGACCCATTAATCCTGGTCTTTAGTGATTATCAGGAATCATCTGTGTTTAAGCCTGCCGAGTTGCTGACACACAACAAAGAGACAGCTATTGTGTGGAAAGAAACATGTCTTAGAAATGATCTATAACGAGTGTGTGTGTGTGTGTGTGTGTGTGCCGATAGACTGGACCGGTCATGCGCGAATTTCCAGACAACGATACGACGGTGACATTTTCCATCAGTCCATAAATGTTTAATGGTTCCATGACTACTGGCATCACATAGGTTGTTACGGTTACAATCTCAACCGCTTGAGCAATACATCATTCTGATGGTACACTGAAATAAATGGGGGGAAAATAACAAAAAAAAGGATATCAATATTGTTTGACGAACTAGCCGAACTAGGACATAGAGAGGCTACATGGGATCTTAGGGGAACCGTCACGCTTGGTTTTCTAATATAAGAGAGTACTGCTTCATATGCGTGAAAAAATGGCAGAGAAGTTGATCCATTGACGTCATTTTTCCAAATCAGACCAATGGAGAACACAAATCCTGGACCAATGACATCAATGGTCCAACTTTTCCACACATTTTTAGCGGATAACATAAAATCTATGTTCTGGACTACGATGTTAAATTGTGCTGTAACATTGTACTAAGAATCCTTCAGAATCGTTTTTTTAGGACGGGATGTGAATAATGTAGCATTTCAATTGTACCTAAAATGCCTCATAGTACCACAGGAAATGCGAGCATGTGTTATATAGAAACACTTTGTTATTATTGTGAGCGTTGTGATGAGGTGGTGTTAACAGTCAGGACAGGGCGGAGACAGTGGGAGACATGGGAGTGTCGGTGATGTCATTCATGTTCCCACAGAGAACAATAACAACTGCTTGAGAGCAGGAGGAAATGAGCACTGCTTCCATCAGGGGCCCCATGATGACATCACGCGTCAGACCGTCGCATGACAACACCACACACACACACACACACACACACACACACACACACACACACACAACATACATTGGTCAGCCAAGGAAGCACAAGAACTCGCCACACTGTCAAATGACAACAGCAAATACACACGTGGTACTGCGTGACAAGCTTTAGATTAAACGTTGGTAACGTCCCTTGAAAATGGATCATATCAGTGCATATTTTGATCATCTATTGAATATATACAGTATATATATTTTTTTATTATAAGAGCATTGAATTTGCATGAACGATAATGGAAAAGAAACAACTGTTAGATAGGTACATAAGTACAAAATATATAAAAAGTCAACAAAAATCAATCATTTATTTGAAGTTTGGAACGTTTTTCAGTCATCGGTTGGATGGCCCATGACCTACTGATAATGCAGAGGTTATTTATTCATAAAGCACAATGCAAACATTACCGGAGAGGGCAAAGGTTTATAGTTTTGTGTTAATTAATTTTTCAGATTTCTCACCACTTCCCTCTGTTTTGATACATTAGCTCATAGGAGACAGACAGCCCATTTTAATTTCCCATGAGGCTTTGGACTCTGGCCTGCTTTGGGACTTTGAGAGCAGAAATACATCTCGCATCTCTCCTTGAAATCAATGCAACGACCTACAGAATGCCCAGCAGAGCATTTTAGTGAGGGCAACAACACACACTCGAGCAGACACGGCTAATTAGCGCATAATGTTTTGTGGGGAGTGTAACTCCTCTTCCTGTCTGAATTTAAAGGAATGGGTGTGTGTGTGTGTGTGTGTGTGTGCGGGGGGGCGGTGACTCTTGCTGCAGTGTTGGAAAAACGATAGCAGTCTTAGCACCTATTCTCAGGATCTGGATAATCTGTATTAACTGTGGGTCACTGCGCAAAAGCATCTCCCCAAAATGACTCAATATTAAATGGTAATAGTACTCTGGCTCTCATCATCTCAATGATCTGATGACGGAAAGATGCAATTTTTTGCAGCACGATTAGATGAGATTAGATGGGACAGAGCATTGCAAATTAGTTTTTATCCTGGGTGGGTCAAGACGTTTAAGATAAGCAGTGTAAAGCAGAAATGTCTAAAATAATGTTCCGTCTACAGAAGGCAGCCATATTGTTAATGTGTTCCCTTTGATATAATGGAGGCCCTACAGTGCATTGATTTTTATTTGGGGGGGGAAATGAACAAAAACCCAACAATGCGGCACACCCTGTGTATTTTTTGTTAGACAATATAAACATTGTTTTATGGAAAATTCTGCTGAAATGTGGACTTTTTGATTTCAGTGGTTTCATGAGTTTTAATTCTGAAGAATACCTTGTTATCTGAAATAGGTCTTAAAATCAATGACATTATCCATGAATCCACGATGTGGTTCTAATGAGGCTTATGCTCAAACATTACATTACGTGATCTTACTCCAACACATTGACAAGGAATGGTAATCGTTAAGATCTCTCCACAGCTTCAGTAGTAGGCCTACACCCAGGGTGGGTGTAGGCCTTAAAAAAACCTCTCATATGCTTAACACATGGCAAATCCATTTCCATCCATGTGATGTCAGTCCAAAGCACAAGTTTAACTTCCTATTAGTTATGAAATATTAAATCAGCCCATTTCCTTTCCTTTAATGTGCCTGCCTATTTTTCTCCTCAATCTTCTTTGCTCTTTTTTAATGCAGCGGAAACACATTGATGCACTCTTCCAATCCCAGCATAATAACAATAATCGTTTGGTAAAATTTGAGGGCCAATGGCTTTTTAACTACAGGTCCTATTAAAATACAAGACAGCCATAACAGCACCATACGCTAGCCGTGGGTATGGATAATGGTGGTATGCAAGGCTGCAAAATGGCTTCCAACGGGGAATTACCATTAAAGTGAATCCACTCTCACTTCAAAAGGTATGGTAAATAGCCCTCTACCTGGGCTGTGTGGTTTTAACCTCTGCTTGGACAAAATTATTCTCTGTTACTCAAATGCACTGCGGAGCTGGATGACCCAGCTAGACCCACCTTAAAACCCTCCCTTTTTCCAGGCTCACACACACACACACACACACACACATACACACACATACATATACACACACACACACACACACCGTCTCATCATCTCTCTCTTTGTCTCCTCATCTGTATCCAGGACATTCCACACTATGCTGCTGCCCAGGGCAACCGCTCCGGCAAGGCAGACGAGGATGGGCGGGTCCAGGGTTCCTCCCTTACACCCACAGTGAACTGCAGGGATAGCATTGACAAAAAGAAGAAAGAAATACTAATGAAAAATATAAATTCAAATAAAAATAAAAACGACCTTGCACCTTGAAAATGGTTTGGTCCCAAAGCGGCTGTTTTGAAACCATTATAAAGAAAGACTTTTCTTTATATTCATTTGATAGAAATGATGGAAATTAATTTTCATGATTTTGCCCAATTTATAACTGACGTGTGTTGAACAGAAAATATGCCATTTTAGGACGTCCATTCACACGTCTCCAAAGAATGTGGCCTTAATCCTCCTGCGAGCCCAAGACAATAGCCCTCTCCTCTGCCCCGGGAGCTTCCCCCAGAGCACGCATCCTTCATTAGGCAGCCGCTATGCACAATATTGGGCATCAAGCACTCTCATATGATGTGCATTGTGTGAAACCTTTATGATGGTCAATCTGTCTATGTACCAGATTCAGCAGATCAGGGCAGCAGCGGAGATATAAGAGGGAAGTGCTCGGTTGTGCTGCCGTGTCCACTGAGATGTGAGATGGATTCGCTGGTTGAGCACAGAGGGAGGCTGCGCCGGGACCCAGCTGCTTCCAAAAAAAAGGCTTTGGGCCAAATGAAGAGCTGCAGGGTGGGTGCCAATCAACTCAGTCTTACAGCCAGTCAGGCAGACAGTTAGTAAGTCAGTCAGTCAGCCAGACAATCAGCCAGCCAGCCAGCCAGCGCAGTAAGTCAGTCAGTCAGTCGGCTATTCAATCTGTCAGCCGGTGTGTCACTCAGCCAGTCAGTCAATCAGTGAGCCAGCCTGCCAGCCAGCAAGTAAATACATGAATCATTAGTTAGGTCAGTGAGCAATTCAGCCAGCCAATCACTCGGAAAGCCAGCCATTCAGTCGGTCAGTCAGTCATTCGGTGGTAAGTGTGGTAACTGAGTGTGACAAAAGAGCAAACCAGTGCTCCTGCAGATGAAGCTGTAGCATGGAGATAAGAGGGAATCACCGAGATATAGTAGTACACACTTACAATACAATGAACCCTGCACCAGGACACCATTAAACCACTCATGTCTCTATTGTCTCTCTATTACGTTACATATTAGCACAGCTGATGTTTACGATCACCTGAAGGACTGGAGGTGTTGTAGAAAGTGCTTGTGGTTCAAACCTTTATTTGTATTTGTCTCGTTTTAGATGCGACACCTTTACTCCCGCGCTGTTTTATGTAGGAAGGGAAAGAGGAATGAATAAAAGCAGTTGGTATCCGGATATAAGGAAGAGGCGGGCGGGGGGGATTAAAAGCTAGCATGTCACTGGAGTCAACGCCTTAGCTCCCAGTGGTAGACAAATACTCTGAGATTGAATTGTCTTCTGTGTGTGTGTCTCTGTGTGCGTGCGTGTGTGTGTGTGTGCGTGTGTGTGTGCCTACGGGCCATATGCACCTGCCCATGACAGTGTGTTAACACTGCCTGCTCGCTCATGTGGGCCGGGGCGGAGTGTGTGTGCGCAGACCACAGGGTGCGTCAAAGACTCACGCCCACATATTAGCTTTGGCGCAGCACCGCAGCGCACAGTAACACACAAAGGTAACCAGCTGCAGACTCACACTTCATTTCCTCGGTTGAGGAATAAATAGAGAGAGAGAGAGAGAGAGAGAGAGGGAGATCCATGACTCCTTAAATGCCCTTGTCTTCTTGTTTGTGTTGTTGCTCACATTGTTGTTATTATTGTTATTAGCATTATCATTATCATCGTCATTATTATCATTATCATCGTCATTACTACCTGTCTTTGTGACATCATTGTGTATCTTCTTTCATGACACACGTAGTACTTACAGCAATACAACGATGTGATTTGTAAAGCAAATAAAGCATTCTGAAACTAAAACCTTACAGAGAGATGGAGAGAGAGAGAGAGAGAGAGAGAGAGAGGAATCAAGAGAGAGAGAGAGACAGGAATCAAGAGAGGGAGAGGTAGAGAGCTAAGAGAAGAACAAGAAACAGTAAGCGTGAACAGCAACCCCCGTTGAGGGTCAGTGAACCCAAGGGGAGGAGTGTGTGTGTGTGTGTGTGTGTGTATTTGATTGTCTGTCTGTCTGTGTGTGTGTGTGTGTCTCTCTCTGTGGTATGGATAATACCAGGTCTATTCCAGATCCAGGTTTATTTAGTCTTTAATCGTTGTTAATTATCGTTGTTAATTAAGAAAAAATACATGAATTAAATAATAGTAAAACATCTTCTGGTTTGTATCATGAAGCTTTAAGGACCTTCCAAACAGAGTGTAGAGGGTGAACAGAAGAGCAAACTGCTTCATTACAGCTGGATGATCACAAGGACAAGCCTTGGAAATAGTTATCTGGTCACTATCATAAGATAATAAATCATTTGGAAATTGGTGGGAAAGTGGATTTTAAGACAAATATCATGTGTATGACTATGTTTGTGTAACTGATTGAGGCCTTACAAAACAATATTATTCATTGAAAAATGTATTTTGTCCTTCTAGATTAAACAGAATTCCCTAGGAACAGGAGAGGCTGGAAGAACTTCTTTACCAGCAGGAAACCTTCCTGGACCGCTCCACGGCCCATTTCCTTACAGAGAAAGTTGGACAAGGAGAAAGAGGGAGAGAACAGAGATGAAGCAGCAGCAGCGTTGTGTAATGTCTGACAATGTTACAGGATTTTATTAGAACACTAAACTGTATCTGTGTCTTGGTTATCTAGAATGGACAAGATTTCCAGCTGCTCCGAGAGATGCTGAGAAGAGAGGAGCACAGCCTGTCCCCAAGATCCGGAGAGGTACGGAGACAAGAGAAAATCATTTGCCGCGATCTGGGACACCTCTTGGAAAAGCGAAAGAGGAAGTTGACCCATGATGTGACCTCCTTGGAGAAGGAGGTTTGTCTCCCTAAAAGAAGCTGCCCAGGAGCTTAGATCCAGCCTGGCTGCAGAGAGGCTTACAATCAATGAAGAGAATGATGACATGGCTGAGGTGAGGAAGGCCTTCCAGATGGAGAGAGAAAACATCAAGCAGGAGATAGACGCCTTCAGAGCCCAATGACTGGATGCACAGAAAGGCCTTCGGAGATGAGAAGAACTTGATGGAGAAGAAAGGGATAGAGATTAAGAGAGAGGCATTCCTCAACAAGGCAAATAACCTCAAGGCTCTGCACATGAACCTGGACCAGAACCAGAACTCTGTCAGCACGTACAAGACTGTTAAGATTCAGAACTAGTGGACCCAAATGCACGACAAGCAGAGGTAAGAAATAAAGAACAGTCTTTATTTCACGGTTGTTCGTGGTCAGATAATCAGACAAGCAAGGGGTTCGGTAACGGCAATCATGGAAACTGAGCAAAGGGGAAAAACAGGATCACTAGGAGCAACGAGGGAACATGAGGAGATAACAAAACTGGATACTCTTGGAAATGCGAGAAACGTAACTACCACTAAGTAAAGGGAACGATCAGGCGATGAGTTGAAGAAACGCCGGGGTTGATATAGGAAGACGCTGATGAACTTGATGAATCGCGGGTGAGTAAATGAGGTCATCGGGGAGGAGCCAGAGATCGGCGATTGGCAGCGTTGCCACGTAGATAAGTGGAGGGCGTGTCCATGGAGGTTACAAAGACAGGCCCACACGCGAGGCGTTTGCTGAAGAAAGCCGGCACCTCTGACCTTTCGTCTATTTGGACTAGAAATGGTAACCGCACCTGTTCCAAGAAAAAGCCATATGGACAAGGAAGGAATGGCAAGTGTAGGACTCTGGACACTCCTCTGAACCCCTGCTGGCCAGACAGGGTCATGCAGGGGCGCGGGTGCAGACCCCTGTAGGTGTACCCGGGCTTATGTTGCTGTGGAACTGTCTGCGCTTCTCTTCTCCTTCACTTTATTCATTGGTTTCATTACAATTGGCATACAGTGCATTCTGACATTCCTAACGTTCCTTTAAACTTGGTTACATTTCACAGTAATTCATGTTAAACCTTACATTAGCTCTGTTGTATACACAGTAACCACAGTTATTATGGTAATTGTATTTCCAGAGGTCAGATTTCACTCGGCTTAGTATTTAAAATAGAAAGTCTACCGCCTACAAATAAAACTTAACAAAACTGCATTTATAACACGTGTGTGTGTGTGCGTGTGTGTGCGTGTGTGTGTGTGGGGTGAGGCGGGGGTGGTGGGAGTTCCTAGACTACATGCCTTCCAGATGCCCCCCCTTC